>VXAZ01010336.1:5730-94221 GCA_013399875.1 Gymnorhina tibicen | reverse complement strand
TCCCCTTTCCTTTCCCCTTTCCTTCCCTTTCCCCTTTCCTTTCCCCTTTCCCCTTTCCTTTCCCCTTTCCTTTCCTTCGCTTTCCTTTCCTTCCCTTTCCTTTTCCCTTTCCTTTTCCCTTTTTCCTTTTCCCTTTTTCCTTTTTCCTTTCCTTTCCTTGACTTTCCTTGACTTTCCTTGACTTTCCTTACAGTTTTTTGTCCTTTGCTTTTTACTGAAATGTCTAAAAAGAAGCATTTCAAAATAAATTTGACTCCCATCTCAATCAGAAATGAAACCAAGTATCATGCAGCCTATCAAATTCATATCAGAAAAAATAATCACGTGTGTAGTTCCTTGCTTTTTAAACAAAAGTCTTGTTTTAAAAGTAAGACCTACACTACTATCCCTAGAACACAGATAGTAAAAAAATTAGACATTTTATTCAGCAGTATTTCTTCTGGGTTTGAACTGTTTAAATGAAAAAAATGAAAATTCAATTTTTATAAAGTATTTTCATTTAATAGAAAATTAATTTTTATTTAAATGTTAAATTCTTACCTACTTTTACCATCCATACTTAATTTCTTTTTAAATGCTACTGTTTCAATTTACATTTAGCTGAGATACTCTTACTTTTGCAGCCTACTCATCAATCACACAGCATTTGTAACAGTGGTGCTCTGAAGCTTACATTTCTAAACTAATAAATGGAAGACACAACAACCGAAAACACCACAGAACTTGTAGTTTTATTCAACTAATAAAAACAATTTAAACCCACAGCTTTCACACATCTTAAATTAATTTCAATGTTCATGGTAATGAGGCTTGACATAAACAATGACTAAAGATGTAATTGTTACCTACTACAGAATAAATCATTTCTGTTTATTAACTGTGTGTTGGGAGTTTTCACAGAAGCTCTCAAAAATTCAGTACTTTAATTTAAACAGTTTTAGGTCCTTTCCCTGGAGTATGAATCAGTAAGAGCACCTAAACCCTTTCCCCTGCACACCACTGGCTGGGGCTCTGGAAGGTTTTGCCTTCATGTCTCTGGGGCAGAAAGGAAGAATACAACAAGACATACCTATCCTGGATCCTACTGCAAAACTGCATCTTCTTCCCACAACTTACTTCCTGCTAATGTCTAAACTGTAAACAATAAACACCTAATGTCGTCCCAGTTTCAGGAGAGAAACCAGATGACTTTCAAAGGGGGTAGGCTGGATACCATCACAATAAAGTTATTTCTAAAGTATATAATAAGGACCTGTCCCAGTGTATGTACCGTCTGCGTATTTCTTTTCTTTCTTCCCTTTTCAGGAAATTATTTTGTTCTGCTTTTTAGGTTACTGAAACATAAATTCTAGATTTACTGCAAAGGTTACATTAGGTTTAATGTTTATGAAAATGAATGAGACTGAAACTATTTTTGGGAAGAAAATAAAGGAAACTTAAAACTAAAATTAATGATCTTAATCATAATCAAGATGTTTAAAACATGATTAAAATAGTATATTTAAATGGCACTTCATAGAACAAAACTAAATTCTAGACTGGCATGTGACAATGTTGTTCTATATAGAAGTCTCACACTTAGCTAAGGTCAAATTTAAATTAAAATTATTAGAGTTAGAAAACCTATCCTCAAAGAACTGTAAGTCACATACCCCCACTCAGAATTATAACCAGAGCAACAAAAAAAAAGTTAAATATTCTGGAGGGAGATGGAAGGGAGAAGACTTTAGTTTATTCTCTCTTCACTAATATTTTCTTCAGTCTTAAAGAAAAAGAAGCTCTGTTGAGATTTTATAAACAGAAGTGGAATATGGAGGACAAAGACTGATTGCATTGAAGTCATAGCTGAGACAAATTTTCCTGCCTTTTTCAGAGATTTCAAACATAGCATGCTGGTTCAGAGACACATCTGCTTAAGGAATATAGACCTGGATGTGTTCTGTGTAACCTGCTCTAGGTGACCCTGCCTTGTCAGGGGGATTGGACTAGATGATTTCTGGAGGTCTCTGTGATGATCCACCTTTGAGGGGAAGGAAGCACTTCCCTTCCAACCCTATCTATTCTGTGATTTTGTGAGCTTCATGATATTATACCTTTGCATGTTGATTTTTAGCTTGAAATGCAAAATATTTTTGTGCTTTTATTACAATAAAAAACTTAAGAAACCATTTTTTAATCAGTTCCTCTTGTCCAGTGTTATGTTTTGGATAGTTCCAAGCTTAAAACACTTATCATTGAGTAAAGAGCACCCAAAATCAGTGTTCAGATTGGTGAGATTTTGGCTCTATCTACCCAGCCCCAATTCATTCATATGTTCAGGTATTTGCTGGAAAAACAAAGCACAAAAAGTAGTTATGGAAAGCCTTGTCAAAAGCTCTGAAGTGTACATCTGCTTTCTTGCAGTGCTTTACCTTTCACGAGAAGGAACAAAAGAAGCATTCTAAAAAACTTTACATACTTGTAACATATTTATAGCAGGAAGCCAGAAACTAATTATAATCCAGGTAACAACTAGTTGGCCTGAGGGTAATATGAGCAGCACGGCCACTGACAAGTTTTATAACTACCCAAACTAAATAGAAAGAGTGAAAAAAATAGCCTCTTCTGTTCCCCTTCACCTTAGGGGGACACATTCAAAGCCATGCTAAAAGCTGAGTCCAGTGCAGAACCACTATGTACAAAGCCAAGCAGACTTTCTAGCACCTTCCAGTACCTAAAGGGGGGCTAGAAGAGACCTCTAGAGGGAGTGTTTAAAAGGGCATGTAGTGGTAAGACAACACCTAATGGCTTTAAACTGAAAGAGGGTAGGTTTCAATTAGATGTTAGGAAGAAATTTTTCACTGTGATGGTGGTGAGGCACTGGCACAGGTTGTCCAGAGAATTTGTGGATGCCCCATCCCTGGATGTGGTCAAGGCCACACTGGATGGGATCCTGAGCAATCTGGTCTAGTGGAATATGTCCCTGCCCATGGCAGGGAGGTTGGAACTAGATGATCTTTAAGTTGATCCAATCCAAGCCATTCTATCATTCTATGTACTCTTAGGTACCTTGCCAGCTACAGCGAGTGTCTTACTGCCTTGAGTTCACAGTGCTGGTCACAGCTGGACCAGAAGCTTTGACTGATGACAGTTTGCTCTGTACAGTGAGTGTGACTGTGTGACATACATCTGTGTGTTTTGTAGACCAGAAATCAAAACCCATTTATTATATCTATCCCATTCAGAAAGAAAATTTTGAGGATTTTTTTGCCAATGATTGCTGTGTTTTTGTTTTTGAGATTTCCTCACTCCTAAACTCCTTCACGGGAAACATAAACTAAGAGTTGTTTGCACTATTCAGGTCAACAAATCAAAACCAAGTTTCTGAAGCAATCCCAGAAGTGGAATTCTACACTCACTCCTTGATGGTGCAAGAGAATGTACACAGCTTTCTTTAGTGAAACTGTCCAACTCTCGCTGCCCCATTCAGGTATGTGATAACAGTTATAAGCTAATATGCTACTTTAAACATAAAATGATTACTTTAGGATTGTTATCTATATAATTTTAAGAAATGTATGAGTTGAATTAGAACTTATTGTCTGTGTCAAATGTAGGGTAGCAGGAACATGGCAGGGTTCTTCAAGAACACAGGAAAAAGAATTACATGGAAATACTTGAGACACAATCAAATGATAAAATCTCCTCATCCAGTGGCAATAAAAGAGAGAGATTGCTTCTCATTTTAAAGGTCAGCCTATTTGTTAGGGAAATAAAAACATTACTTTTCATTGGGATGTGACTGTCTAAATTATTAAATACTTGGTTAAATTGGAAGAACTTGTGTTTACTCTCAAATTAAAACAATCAATGTTCCTATATATAGTTCTTACACTGACACATAGCAATGTGACTCTTCTAAGGATGCTCTAGCATTTGAATGATTAATGTGCCTTTTACATATTAAAAATGTAGTTATGCTTTGTGTAAATTATAAGCTCCTATTCAAATGCAAGTGTGCCAATGAAATTTTTTATAGTTTAATCTTCAGTTTCAAATTATTTTCAGTATACAGCTAACAGGGTTCAAATATCTCTTCTGACTTTATATAAATATCTGTTCTGAAGTTGTTTGTGTCCTAAACCAAACAAACTTTTTGCAGTGTTATATATTTGCTACCATGATTCTCTTCACACATTATTCATCTGAATTTTAAAGTTCTCATTACCTTCCAAATGATAAATCACATTGTGTTCTTGGCCTTTCAAACAGATCTGCATTGGCATATATTGTTTCTCCTCTTTATTTAGATTTGATTAAACAGTTTTGCATGACTAAGTTCATAGAGAAAGTGAGTACTCTCATGTGTATTTATTACTTTTGGGGTATTGATCCCTCATATTAAAACTGATGAAACAAAGTGCAGAATTATGATTTACTATTTTTACATGTCAGTAGAAATCACACCAAAATCAAGACAAGATTGAAGGTTCCTTAGAAATGTAAATACCTTAAGAGCATAAGAAAATAAGTGAAAAGAAAAACAAACCAAAACCTCAAAGTCCACAAAATACCCAAACAAAACCCAAATATTTTTTTACTTAAAGGAACATGATTCTAGGGGAGTCAGTGATTACTGTTTTGAAAGTTAATTTAGTCATTAATTTACTTATTTTCCAAATTTTTCTTTGTAATGTCTTCGTAACTTTCCTACTTCTTTGCCAAATAAATGAGCACCTGAAGAAAGACTAAATTTTATCACCTCATTGCCTCAATACAAGAGGTTAGGCACATTCTGCAAGTAATTTTCTACTTTGGGCATCTCTCATATTGACAGAAATCATCTTAAAGATTATATTATCTCAGCACAGAGTTAATTTAGGCTGAATCAGTTTCTTCCATCTTCAAGACACACATACTCAGATGCCTGTGAGTGCTATGGAATAATAGGAGTTAAAACAGAAACAAGATCCTACAAAAGAAATTCTGCTTTTCTTTGTCCTTTGTGTCACAAAAATATTATCAAATTGCAAAGAATATTAATATCAAATCAACATACATGTTCTGTTACACACATTTTTAAGGAAAAAAAATTCTACTGTACAAATTTCTTGTATAATACTGAAGAAAAGTGTTTAAAACCATCAAAAATGATCTTGTGTCTCTAATGTAATGTTTAGAAATTTTACTTGCAAGGTATACTAGAGATGCTGATAGAAATGTTTTATTTGAGGCTTCAGAGAGACAAGACTGCAAAAGACAAATGTAAAATACATTTCTTAACCACTGAAAGAATAGAAAAATTATTTAATGCATGGCTGAGTACTCTAATAATAAAAAATATTCATGTATGTGAAAGTATATGTATGTATGCTTCACTGTATCAGCATTTACCACTTGAAGTAGGAGTTTTAATAAGTGTAGAATATAAAAGTATGAACCAGAAAGATATGCCATAAAAATAATTTGTTCAGCCGATTAGTCATCAAAACTGCTGCAGGGCAACTGAAATCTCATAGGTAAAATATTAAGAACAGAAAGTGGTATAAATTGGCTTAGCTGTTTTGACTTCAATGATTGAATTCAGCAAATATTTACTGATGAACATTAGTCAGTAAAGGAAAGTTTTGTGAAGTCCAGTAGAATGTTTCAAAGATGTAATTTCTATGACTAAGGTAAATAGAGCCATCTTAAATAGTTTGTTATTTCCAAGCACTAGTCAGAAAAAACTTGTACAAATTGTTTTGAATATGGCAAAAGAGTAGGATTTAATACAATAAAATGCTTTTCCTCAAAGAAAAACTTTGCTACAGAAATGTTTTCTCTTAGTAATTGAGGCACAGAGGAGGGAAAGAAACTACACAGGATTTTGCAGCAACACAACAGCAAACAAGGATATTGATTCACATTTTCTGGATTCTGGACTTACATTTGTACTACTGAAATGATAAACTCATACTGCAACTAGAGCACACATAATTGAAAAACATCATCCATTTGGAAAACATCTTCCTGTAAAAGTATCTCTTTAAGCTAGAATTAATAAGCCTATGTGATATTTCATAGACTGAGGCATTTCCTTTGCCTCAGTCTTCAATATCAAGACTGGTTGTCCTCAGGATATCCAGCCCTCAGAGCTGGAATTTAGGGACAGGGAGCTTAGTGAAGCCCCATAATCCTGGAGGAAATGGTTAGTGACCTCCTATGCCAATCAGACACCTGTAAGTTATAGGCCCTGATGGGAGCCACCCCAGAGTAATGAGGGACCTGCCAAAAGAACTTGCCAAACCACTCTCAATCATCTACCAGCAGTCCTGGTTATCTGGAGAAGTTCTAGATGACTGGAAATTAGCAAATGTAATATTTATCTACAAGAAGGATTGGAAGGATGATCCAGGGAAATACAGGCCTGTCAGTCTAACCTAGGTTTTGTGTAAAGTTATGGTAAAGATCATCCTGGGTGTGATTACACGGCACATGCAGGACAGCCAGGGAATCAAGCCCAGCCAACATGGATTTATGAACGGCAGGTCCTGCTTGACCAACCTGATCTTCTACAACAGAGTGACCTGCTTAGTAGATGAGGGAAACCTGTGACTGTGGCCCATCTACACTTCAGTAGAGCATTTGACACCATCTCCCACAGTGTCTTCCTAGAAAAACTGGTTGCTCACAACCTGAATGGGTAGACTCTTTGGGTAAAAAACTGGCTGGCAGGCCAGGCCCAGAGACTTGTGGTTAATGGAGCTAAATCCAGTTGGTGGTAGGTCACTAGAGGTTCCCCAGGGCTCAGTTTTGGGGCCAGTTTAACATCTTTATTGATGATCTGGATGTGGGGATTGGGAGTATCCTCAGTAAATTTGCAGATGACACCAAGCTGGGTGGGAGTGTTGATCTGCTCATGGGTAGGAAGGCTCTACAGAGAGACCTGGAAAGACTCGGTCAGTGGGCTGAGGACAGCTGCAGGAGGTTCAATAAGGTGAAGTGCTAAGCTCTGCACTTGGGTTACAACAACCTGTGAAGCACTACTGCCTGGGGAGGAGTGGCTTGAGAGCTGTTTGGCAGAAAGGGACTTGGGGGTGCTGTTTGACAGCTGGCTGAATAAGAGCCAGCAGTGTGCCCAGATGGCCAAGGCCAACAGCATCTTGGCCTCTATCAAGAATAGTGCAGCCAGCAGGACCAGGGAAGTGATCGTCCCCCTGTACTCAGCACTGGTGAGGCCACACCTGGAGTGCTGCATTCTGTTCTGGGCCCCTCAGTTTAAAAGGACATCGAGGTGCTGAAGAGTGTCCAGAGAAGGGTGACTCATGAACGGTTTAGGAAACATGTCTTATGAGGAATGGCTGAGGGAGCTGGGTTTGATTAATCTCAAGAGGAGGAGGCTCAGGAGGGACCTCATCACTCTCTACAAGTACCTGAAAGAAGTTTGTTGCATGGTGGAGGCCAGTCTCTTCTGACATGTCTGCAGTGACAGGACTAGAGGAAATGGTTTTAGCTGAGACAGAGGAGATTCAGATTAGGTATTAGAAAAAAAAAATCACTGTCAGGTACTGGAACAGGTTGCCCAGGGAGCTGCCGGAGTCACTATCCCTGGAGGTGTTAAAGAGGTGTCTGGATCTGGTGCTGGATGATCTGGTTTAGTAGTTTAGGGTTTACAGTGATAGTGCTGGGTTGGCAGTTGGAGTGGATGATTTTAAAGGTCTCTTCCAACCTTGATGATTTTATGATTCTGTATCCACAGATTAGTGTCTCAAGTGTAATTTAGACATGCTCATGTTTTGTTTCCTAGACAAATAAACATTAATCTTTTTTAATATTTTTTTGCTTGACTATATTCTGATTTTGCTTCTTCTGCCTCCTTATTCCTACATATTTTTGGTAAGCTTATAAAGAATAACATTAAGGATAGGGTCCTGCAGTTGAATGCTTTTTGCTCTGCAGCTGATGGAAACCCATAAGCATTCTGTATTGAAGTAGGACATACAAAAGAAGCTAAACAGAACAGTTTCAAACATAAAACATCAAGTTCTGCTACGAGAAAAGTGTCCTTTGCCATCGGGATGTCAGTATTTTTATTTATGGATTTCATTTCCATCTCTTTTTCCCACTTTCTACTTCTTTTTCAGGTTTTAGCGACCCTTCTACACTAGTTTGGGGAGTTAGACTTTTTTTGAAAGTTAATTAAGTTATTAATTTACTTATTTTCCATATAATTATTAGTAACTTCTTAATAATTTTTCTACTTCTCTGCCAAATGAATGAGCACCTGAAGAAGGACTCTTTTGTCATCTAATTGACTTAATGTAACAGGCTAGGCACATTCTGCAAGTAACTTTCTACTCTGGGCATCTTTCGTATTGGCATATTCTTCACTGTGGACTAATGAAGAACAAAAAGAGTAAGCAATGAGTAGAGATGTGCTTACAGATATGGTTTGTCTCTCATCTCAAAAATGTTCTTTGATACCTTTGTATTAATAGCCACAAGAAGTAAAATTACTATATTATACCCTTCAAACACTTAAAACATTTTTTTCTCTATTCTCCAGTGAAGAATTTTATGCTCAGAACAATGATTTTCATTTTTATTTATCCTAACATTTAATTGTTTCATTGACTGTAACACTCCAAGAAGGTATTTCTTATATGTAGCTGGAATGAGCAGTGGACAACAGCTGTGGACATAAGTTACAGGAAACTAAGCCCACAGTAAGATGCAATTCCTTCCCATTTCTGTAGTAGTTGCAGAATATTCTTAATTCTTGCATAGTTGCAAGTTATGCCATTATTTTACCAAGATATTTGTTGCTGGGCTTGTTACTTATGGTCTGAAGCTTACTTTCAGCTGATCCTGCAAATACTTCTAACCTTGCTGTTGTGCCATGATTCACCCCAAGACACAAAGGGATGTATTCACATGAATAGAGTTGAGAAGAGTTTGATTTGACAGCAGAGCCTATGGAAACCTCACAATCTACATTTCCATGTAGATGTAGCTGCTAAAGTTTCCTCTTTTTTTTCTTTTTATAAGTTTAAAAGCTTCTGTAAAATGCAAAAGGTATAAAGATGTTTTCTTTGGGAGGGTTTTTAGAGAGCACATAAAAATTAGCTATCCCTGTAGATGGAAAGCCACTATAGCAAAGCACTGTGTCAAAGACTTTAATTTGCCCAATTCAGACTGATCTGGGATGAGAAGATCTGCCCTAGATAAGTCAGGGAAGATACTGAAATAGGAGTATACAATTTACAATTCTGGACCAGGAAGAGTGTCCCCTGGCCTGAAGCTAAACACCAGCCCACTTACAATTTTCAAATCCAACAGCTTATGGTTCAGTCAATATTTTTCACAAAATTGCAATTTTCTGAGAACACCATTTGCAGGAAGGTTTCTCATTGTTCTTCCATGGGAAAAAAAGAATCAGTAAATTTCAAAGCCTAAAAACTTGCTTCAGAATGACACTGATTTGCCAGTCAATTCTGGCAGCACCAGATATTCAGTATCAGAAGGTTTGGAGGAACTTAATAATTATTGTAGCACCAAATACAAGGCTTCAAAAATTGTAACTCAAGCCTCTAGAACCCATTGAATGCTTACATGTCATTATAAGTTATTTCCTGAGTTGTGATTTTTCTGTTTTCTGGTTATTTCGTATATTGCATCATGGTTTTGAATCATAATTACTAGAAACTGGAGGAGAGATTTTAATCTTTAAGGGGAGGTTTCTTAGAGACATGACATTATAATTTGTAAACTGTGCCTTACAGACTCACAGACATTTTGGTAAAGTCCTAAGCCCCATTAAGGCTAATACTTAGATAAAATGTCCCTTTTCAGTGTCATGTTCACCTGCGAATATGAGATAGAAACTTTTTATCCTGGTCCCTCTCTCTGCACCTTAGAACTTGGTGGTGGTAAGGCACAGACAGGCTGTGTGGTCCATCCTGGAAACACGGCTGCAAAAAGGCATCTCCAGAACCGGGAATGACCAAAAGTAAATTGTTTACTCTTGTAAACTGTGCATCAAAAATTTGCCACAAAAGTTTGCCACATCCTGCGTCCTATTTCTATTGACTGAAGTTGAAGTTCATGGCACAGTTATCATCTATGCATGTTTAACTCTGATCATAATAGGTTGTATTTGATTTTAGACTCTAAGAGAAGGCATTTATCAGAGGTCTTAAAACCCTCACCCCTTTGCTGTGTCAATAAACATAACACAGGATATAAGTTAATTTGCACATATGTAACCTTATAATTTTCTGTGGAGAAGCTTAATAAGCTTGGCTGTAGAAATATAAATCAAAGCAATGAACGTGAAACTAAACAACCAAATTTTAAAAACTGCAAATTCTTATGGGAAAAGCTGGTTATGAAAATTTCATCTTTCATTTTTGAATTGACTATGTCTTACCATGTTTTCATGGCAAAATGATGTAATGACCTGCATACAAACCAGTTTCAACACTGTGATGCCATTTTTTAAGACTCATCTGTATCATGTGATTGATTTACAAAGTAATGTATGGTTTATTTTAAAATGGTTAAGCAGGTAGGACCCCACTTCACATTTTGAGTTATCATGAAATTTTTATTTCATTTCCAAGAATAAAAAGATGCACCCTTTAGTTAGATTGATTTAAAAAAAAAAAAGGAAAATAATAAATGTAGAGAATCAATTTCACAGATACTGACAGGCAGTAAAGATTAGATCATTTGCCACAACTGATAAAACTACAATAATTCTATAAAGTGTTCTTCTTCCCAGCTGACAGGCATGTAAATTAAAATAAACACATGGAACATAATTATAGCTATAAACCAACTGAAAGAGAGACTGTGGTTTGATTCATGAGTCTTGTCACACACATAATCAAGGCAAGGCCAGATGCAGTTACATTAACCATATAGAGACTATACAAGGACAATGTAATTGATCCAAGCAAGTGGAAGCAGTGGAAGCACTGCAAGCTGGTGCTAATTCAAAGACCTCCTGACCATCCAGGTAAATCATTTCCTGCCATACAAAAATTGAGTATCCCACAAGCATATTTGAACTATCACATCCCCCTGAGGATCAGTCAGGCAAATGGTTATTCTATTCTACAGCTTCAGGTATGAGAAAGGGTGTAACCCCTGGTATCCACATATGCCACATCGAGCAGTAGCTCTCCTGCACACATGGAGGAAGCAAAAAACATTCATTGCCTCCTCATCTGTGATGATAGACCTAAGTCCAACACATTTCCTAACTTTGTCACCCATCTGTACATTGGGCTCCCATGCATGTATTCTACTTCTACTGAGTATAACTCATCTCTCTTTCCCCATATACCTCTACATACTGTATCAAAGCTCCCATTTATCTTTGCTCCGTAACAACACATCTGTTATCTTAGTTTGCCTGAGATGTATTGGTGCATTCTTAGAGGGGCAAGCAACCTGTAAAAGACATTGAATCATTGGATCGACATGGGGAGAGTGGAGGAAAATTATACCCAGAGCCTACTTCAGAAGGATCCACTGAAGTCTTTCCTACAGCAATCATATGCATGTTCTTAATTCTTAACATTCTGGTTTAGATTTATTGATGCCTCAACAATTCTCCTAGGATCTCTTATGTAACTGTGATTATGACTACACAGATATGAGATTCAGTCAGCCAAATTCATAGACTGCCTCACAAAAGACATCTGAAAAAACCTGGATTCCTGCAGCTGAAGCACCAGGGTGTGAACTGAGTGAGATTAAACTTGTGGTGTGTCCACATGAGTGTGAGAATGAGCTATGACAGAGTTTGAAAGGTCTTTTGCATTCCTCTATCCTCTTGTACAGAGCTGAAAAACATTCTTTCCTTGGCAAATGTTTCGTAATGCAAAATTCAAGCTTGTCAAACACAGGCTCCTGTGGAGCCACAAGCAATCCCTTTGAAATATTGAGCCCTAAATAACTGTTTTTATTTCCTGAGCAAGAGTTTTTGTTATTTTCTTATCTTTTATTTCCATCCAGTGGACAATGCAGTGTTCCCATTAGAAGAGATAGTGAAAATGGAGATAAATACAATGAATACAGATATAACTTTTAGAACAGGGAAGATATTCTTGTACATGTGAGTCCTAGAGTATTTTTCCATTTAAAAATTGGGGGTCAGAGGAAGTGAAGCAAAGTGATTCAGTGTATTATAAATTATATTTAACAACAGTTTAAAAATAATGGCTTTTAGCTCTAAGTTTTAGATAACTGCAAAAATAAAAATTAAAAAATATTAATAATAACCATGTTTCTACTGTTAGAGGAGAAACTTACCACATAATTATTTCACATAGAAATCGTCAAATAGATACTATCAGTACAAACCAAAAGCGCTCAGAAAGTCAAGATGGGTAACACTTGCACATGTTCTATGCTACCATCTGTGAAAAAAAGTCCAGTCATTCCATTTCAAGGACTATGACAGAAAGAAGTTATCTGAATGTGTTAGCTTTTGTCAACATGCCTATCTATCCTGTGCTTAAACTAGGAATTGGATTACCAAGAGCAATGTAACCAAGCTGGGGCCAGCAAAGCTTGTGTGGGAAACTGAATAAACAGCTGTGACAAGACCTATTGCTGCTACTGCTATATTCTTCAATTCTCCAGATTAACACCAAGTTCACATATTCCCTAACAGTCTTTGTCACTTCTGTGTAATCCACCGGTTATTTCACATCCAACTCCAATCCCAGTTCAAGAATTGTGTTTCTTTTCCTTTTATGTATCCTTGATCATAAATTGGTGAATATGTTACTGCAGAATTTTCAGCAAGGCTCTGATGGAATTCCAGTGACTAGATTCTGATCAACTGACTTAAACTCATCCAAAGAGCTATGGTAAACCAATCAGCTGAACAAGGGGTTGCCACAACCTGCACCACACAAAGCCTGGGAGAACTCCTTACTCAAGGCCTATTGAAAGAACTAGGTACCAAGGTGAAACCTGTATGTATTTGCCCACCAGGAAAAAAATGTAAAGGGAAAGAGGTGGTGAGGAAAAAGGGAAGAGAAAGGAAGGAGAAAGAAGCAAAGGGAAGATGAGAAGGGAAAAATATCAAAAAGGAGAGATGGAAAGAGAGGGATGAAAAATAAAGGTGTGGAGCTTTTACATAAAATTACAGAAGATAAAAAGGAAATAGGTACCAACATGATACAGGGTATTGTCTAATATGTGGATATGATGTGTGTGATGTAACACTTAGCAAGTTTGTTTTTATGTCTAATTTATGCTTAAGTTGTTACTTTAACTAACTGGTTAGCCATGCTCAAAGGTATTAAGCTCTATCTACACAGGACTGACTTATAACCTGTGGGAACTTTAAAGCATGAAGCATTTTCCAAAAGGAAGGATAAAAGACAGAAGTAGAGTAAGACTCTGGAGACAGAATCTGAGAGATCTTAATGCTGGGTCTCAAAGCAAGAGCAGATTTAACCCAAGGGACATCAGAGAAAAGAGATTTCAACATTTCAGAATTGCAGTTTCTAGAGGAATGTCTTTTTGATAAGTAGAGTCTTACAGCAGGTTTTCCCACTTTCTCTTTAAAGTCACTAGGAAAGGAAATTTCTTATTTAGCAGGTGGACATGAATGGTAACCATATTTATCTTATGTAGACATTTTCACTTTTATTTTAAAAGTCAGTAGAGAGACAGAAAAATTTGTCTTCAAAGAATTACCGTGAATGAAGAAAAAAATCTGCTTAATAATTAACAATAAATAGAATATTATGTCTCCTTCTTTTCCATGTTTTCATTTCCAGACATGGTTCTTGGTAAGGAGCTACAGTGATGAAGGCAAAAAAAGAGGTGCATTTTTGCAGGAACTGCCATCAAGGTAAACTCCATAAGGATTGCTGCTCACAGCAAATGTGATGACTACTTGAAAAGATTGCACTATAGAACCACAGAATCATGGTTTGGAAGGACCTTAAAGATCACCTAATACCAACCCCATCTCCCACAGGCAGAGATAAATATCATGAGGTTGGATCCGAGCAAGCACCCTATATGCACAAGTGCTGCAGGAATTTTTAAAGTTTTTTTCTTCTATTTGTGGAAAAAAAATCATGGAATCACAGAATCACTTTGGTTGGAAAAGACTTTTAAGATCATTGAGTCCAACTGTTAACCCAGCACTGCCAAGTCCACAACTAAACCATACTGGGTAAGTGTCACATCTGCCCAACTTTTAAACACCTTCAGGGATGGTGACTCCAAGACTGTCGCGACAGAAGGTCTTTATCCCTGTCAGGGGGCTGGGAGGTTGGAAGCAACCGCCGCGGCAGAGTCCGGGAAGTGTCCTCACCGACCGCAGCGCCTAGGAGCGCCTGTAGCAGCAGGCGGAGCAGTGACAGGCAGCGTGATAGGAATGCCGAACACAAGGAGGCGAGAGAGGCTTTTCCATATGGGATTCCAAGGCTTTATTACTCAAAGGGGTTCAGGAACAAAAAAGCAGGAAACGGTGACTGGCTCGGGTAGTTATAGAGTGTGGGTGGATTACAAAGCGAACAATGAGGGAAGGCTTTACGGGAAGGGAGAAACAGGATTGGACAATAGCAACCAATGGGGAAGGGGATCAAAATGGACCAATGGGGTACAAGTTTAGGGGAAGGTTCTGGAATGGGGGGGTTTAATTGACGGGGGGAGGGCACAAATTTATGACGGACAACTTAGGGGGAGGAGAATGTACTTATTTCGTGGGCAGAGGCTCCAGAGATGTTGTCATACCATTTTATGGCATTGGGTGGCTCTGCCACCATGGGGCACACTGCAACACAAGACTTCCCTGGACAGCCTGTTACAAAGCATGACAACCCTTTCAAGGAGGACTTTTTTCCTAATATCAAATTTAAGCCTCCCCTGGCACAGCTTGAGGCCATTTCCTCTCATCCTGTCACTAGTTACCCAGGAGAGGAGACCGAACCCCACCTGGCTACAGCCTCCTTTCAGGGAGCTGTAGAGAGTGGTAAGGTCTCCCTGAGCCTCCTTTTCCCCAGACTAAACACACCCAGCTCCCTCAGCTGCTCCTCATCGGACTTGTGCTCCAGACCCTTCACCGGTTCCATTGCCCTTCTCTAGACTTGCTCCAGCCCCTCCAGCCCCTTGTAGTGAGGGGCCCAAAGCTGAGCACAAAAGTCAAGTTGCAGCCTCAGCAGTGCTGAGTGCAGGGGAATGATCACTGCCTTAGTCCTGCTGGACACACGAATAACTATTGATGAACAATTAATAACTTCTTGGCTGCACTTGTCACCCACCTGAGAGCAAAATTTAAACAAAATCTGTGATTCTTTCATCCTTTCTCATATAAAAAATGGATTAGGGGTATATTAAACTTCCCAGTAAGAGAAGGAAAGAGTGAGTTTTCAGAGGAGTATTCAAGAGAATATATTATACTAGCAAAATAAAGCTGAGTGATTTCCCATTTGAGAGAAAATGATATACCAGTCTTCTCCAAAATGTTGAATTGGTGGAAACAAGAAAGAAATAATGTGATACTTGCCATTCTCCCTTCCTTTTAACCCCTTTCATAAATTATTTTTCTCTCTGTACTTTTCCTCATGCTAGGTAGACAAACATAATTTTTGCAAAATTAAGCTTCAAAACCAGTAAAATGATGACTAGATCGTATCAATATGCAAACTTTCTGTAAAACTTTTCACTGAAATGTAAAGGAAGACAAGACAATGAATTTTTAAAAGCAACCAATTAGGCTTAGATACAGTGAAGGATTTCTGGATTTGTAACCTCTATCTAAATGTAATTCCAACTTTTTTTTGCCACTCTGTGAACATATGCTATTGTTTATGCTGCTCGCAGACAGATGGACTGTGCGTTTGGCTACAGAAATGGATATGTAATAAGCAAAGCAGCTCCTGAAACTTGTACAGATTCACAATTTCTTTTCAGAACTTTTTCTTACAACACCATCCAGAGCTACTAATCAGGTTGCTGGGCTGAATTCTGTACAAAATGTGGACAGAATATATTCAATGAACAGATCTATCCATTATTTTATAGTACAATAATGACTATATTTTTAATACATATTTCTGAAAATCTAGCTGTATAAATTTATGAGCTGAAGAGAGTTCATATAAAGTATGACTGTAGCTAACTTCCTATATTGTGAATATAATAGCTCACACGTTCATGAAAATACTGATAAATCACTGGACATGAAATCCAAACTTTCAGAATCTAATCCAAAATTCTCTGATGTTCTGCAAAATTTGATTTATATAGTTATCAGCACAAAGTACAGTCAGAAAAAATAGTCTAGCTGACCAATTAACATTAATCAACTAAAAGTATGAAAAACTGTTTTGCATGAAACAGTACAAACAGTATATGAAGTTCTGTTCAAGTGTCTTTTGTTTCCTGACTATGGGTAACCACATCTCTGGCAAGGCCTCCTCCAGATACAAGTGCTGACAAGGCAGGAATCTGTCACTGTGTCCAGCCAATTCAGTAAGCCAGAATCACTAATGGTGGATGAATGCATATGTTATGCTCTTCTTACAGCCAAGATTTCCAAAGGTTTTACTTAGATATCTGTTTTCAGCTGCTGTTTTACTCCATTCACAGTAAGCAATTAGAAACTTAATTTTATGTATAATGTTTTTAAAATTTGAGTATCTCATTTTTGCTTCTTTGTGTGCGTGTTCATAAAAAAATGTATGCTTTCCATATAAAGAAATTGAAAGTTTGTTTCTTGTGCAAAATAAGAATATTTTGGAGATTTACAGTTGTGTTTTCTTCTACACATTTCTAACATGAACTTAAACCATCTTCACAGCTATGTTAAAATTATTGTGTTTTATCTAACTAAAAATAATAAAGCACATATAAGAAAACAACAATGCATACATCAGAGATAGCCATAAAGACAAGATTAGTTAGGAAAATTGGGTGAACTCTAATTCTGTTTGCTGCATTCTGTATCCAGACTGGACTTGACTAATTCCCTGCTTTTGGCTGGAGGCTCCAGATTTCCATCCCCACCTTCAGGCTTGCCAAGCCTCATTCATCTGGCAGCTCTGCCATGCGTCCTTCTGCCCAGCCGAGGTATCACGTCCTGCTGACAGAACAGCCATTGCAGCCATTGGTTGCCAAGGGCCTCGGTGGCACCTGCTCAGCCTGCAGCCATCTGACCTCCTTTCCCACCATCCCCCAACCCCTCCTGCAACCCCTACGCAGCCGCAGAGCGGGTTTAAGCTGTCCGAGCTTCTGATCCCACTGATGCAACCCTATTCCCAGGCAGCAGGTTATATATCCGTTAGCCAGCCTCACAGCAGCCCTGTCAACCCCTTTTTTGTCTTACCAGCCCTGTGTTTTCCCCACAGCTTCCAGCTCACCTGATCCAAAGAGCGTGCCTGCTGAAATAGCACTGCACGCGCAAGTTGCTCAGCCCTGTTGTCAGGTTCACATCAGTCACAAGTTTCATTCTTTGAAAACAGCCATACAGCAGCTTCAGTTCCTAGTGGGTCGTCAACAGCAATTTGTCACCCTGTTATTTTCCATTTGGATTGCAATGCTTCTGAACACAGAGCTTTTGCATTTACTTGCTTTCTGACTTCTAGATGTCCAACCACGATTTCTTTCTTTTTCTTTTAATTGGGATTTTCAGATATTATCCAGTCCAAGCTACTTCACATTTAACAGCAGGAGAAATCATTTTTTCAAAGGGAACTACATTTAAACTGTTTTCCATCATTTCTCCATGTTGATAGAGAATTAAGAAGAAAAACTTCTTCCCAGTGAAAAAAATAACAAGTAACCTACTTGGAACTGAAGGTTTTCTATTCCTATAAAGGAGGAGATTGATTATAAACATACAGACAACAGCCACTTGCCTGCTGTGTCATATGATGCAGAAGGACATGTATTATCCTGGCTGAAGGATGGGGAATCCCTCTTGAAAATTCTGAGTTTGACTGATGGTATCTTGAAGCATTCTGTATGTGATCTGATGCCAGTGTACTGACCACTGCTACAAGTAGCTCTTATTATCGAGCAGAGGCACTGCTAAAATCCTTGATTCAGCAACAGCTTCATTTACAGGTTTTCATTTGGCTTTATAATAAATGAAGAACAGGAGAGCGTTAAGGACGGGTTTAAACTGCCTTAATATTTCACGTGTAAATAACTGTTAATTAAACAAAACTCCATTAGGAAGCTAATAGTGGACAATTATTGTTGCAGCAAATGTTCTCACTACACTGTGAGAATGCCAGTTTTGTCAAGGCATTCAGTACAGGCAGCATGTTAAATCACCACGTTTTTCCAACAAGCTATTTGAAATCTGTGGCAGCCGGATTTGATTGATGCAGTGTACCAGAGAGCATAAGTATTGCAGAAAATGCCATTTCAGAGTTCAAAGCAGTAGAAAAATTGCTGTTTAATAATTCAGCAGTGAAATGAAAATAATGTAAAGAAGATTAGCCATGGTCTTTTATTGGGTGGTATTCATAGTAACATTCTCATTTCTAGACCTGTTTTTTCCAAGTTATATTTTTAACCAAATGCTATGAATGAAAGTTTTTTTCTTCTTATTGTGAGTGAGACCAGAGGGGGAACATCTTCTAAAACAGTAAACTACCTTTAATTCAGCAATACAGCAGAAATAAAATTCAGTCTGTGTATTATACTTTTCTTTTGTTTCTGTCATAATAATATACAAAACATTCAGCCAAAGTTTATGTCCCTCTAGAAGCTATTCTTTTCATCGTGTGAACTCTTCAAAAGCACTTGTAAACATTCAACTGCATCCTGTTTTAATACAGCCTAGATCAGAAGTGGAGTACTAGGATAACTGTTCCATTTCAGTGTTTCTCCCATGTCCAGGGCTTCCTTTACACTCAAGATGAGCTGCTTGGCCAGCATACACCGTGTCTCCTACACGTGCTCATTTCCATCCAGTCATATTTCTCCCAGAAATCCTGAAAAGCAGGAATTCCTGAACATTTGAAATATACTAAATTCATGCCCTGAAGACCCTTTTATTTGGCAACTAAAGTAATAGGCTCCTGTGTCAATAACACTTCACACATTTCCAGGCAGATCTAAAATTTATGTAAATACATATTCTTGAAAAAGCAAAACAAAGTATTATCTCTTTGCAGTTATTTTCTCTACAACTGCATCCAGCAAAATAAATATTCAAAGCCATTTGAGCTTGCTTATTAGGCAGTTGGACAATCTGGTGAATTCTCAATTCTAAAAATTAAATTTCCATGATTGTTCTGCAAATCATTCCGTTTCAAATGTTGATTGATCTGGTTGAATATCCCAGCTATTGAAAATCCAGTATTCAGTGGAGTTTATTTGCTAAATGCTCTCTATGTTTGAGAATACAAACACAGGTACAAATATATTTTGGGGAATTGCCTCATCCTACACATTTTCCAGCATACCTTACCTGAGCCTTTTCTTATCAAAAATACAAAAGAACAATTTCCGTAAGAGTAATCATTCATGTCAGTGTCTCTAAATTTCAACTGGTGAAAGCATCCAGTAAATTAATTCAGCCATTATTTTACTTGACAACAGGTTTATTAATGGAACTGATATGGATTACTGGAATTCCAAACACAGTTGTAACAATGGAAATTTTTTGCTGCAGTGTATATCCCCTACTGTGCAAAAACATCCCGTAAGACATCATAAGATTAAGGCAGCTTAAAGCTGTTGTTTAAAGAAAACCATCATCAGTCTCTGCTGTATTTACCAGCCTGGAACAGCAGTTCTAGCAACTTCTGTTCTAGTACTTTGATGCTGCACAGAGATTGGAAGGCCCCATTCATTACATCAGTCATCTTAGATACATCTTTTGGCTCATTGTGCTCTCTGATTAGAAGATCTTCCAATTTCTAAAAATCTTCCAATTTATAAATACATTTTTAACAGGTTTTCAATCAAGTTGGAAAAAGTAAGAAAAAAAGATCCATCCCCAGACATTAACCTGCAATGTCTGTAACCTACCCTCTGTAAAGTGTTTGGAAGAATGCAGATTAAGAGCTTTTTTCCCCCTGAGTTTCCATTCCTCTGTCTTTCTGCATTCTGCACATTTACTCGTGTAAAAAAAAATTAGGAATACAATTTTATGTATATTGTTTACAAATGGAAGGGTATAATTGAGGAAGACCATTTGTTTTCTGTTTTAAGAGGAAATAAAAGAATAAATATTCTTTCCAGTCAAAATTCAAGACATTCAACATCTAAATTGCAAAGCTATTTTCTCAGTTCTGCAGGCAGCCATGTATACAGGTAAAGCAGTGCATGTGCAACAGTCTGAAAAAATCAAGCTGCAGGGTACCTCACAGGTTAATCTGACGTAAAGTGGAATGAAGCAGCACACAACAAATACTTGTTCATAACGCAGATGCTATACCATATCTTGCAGTTGCCAACAAATAACTTACATTTTGTTTTAAAGAAATCAGTGGAAAACATGCTGACCTTTTTAAACAGACAACAGAATCACTTTCTGCTGGGAATATTCACACATTTAAATTTACTCAGGTGTTTAGTTGCTGTCCTGAAACCATGCCAGCATGTCCAGCTTCTTTCATTATCAGGTACATTGGAAACACTGCTGCAGCATTTAAGTTTTCAACAGAGATGGAAAAACAACTCAAGGAATTCTAAATAGGGCTTGTTGAAGAACATGTTTCTTAGTCATGTATGACAAAACACTGAGAAACAAGAGCAGAGATCAGAGATCACTAATTTAAAAGAATCACTGATTTAAATGAACAAGAAGTACTGTCCACAGTATTATCCACCTGTTACAATCCAGTTGTTAAAATTATTAGAGTGATATCTCTGCCCAAATTAAAGTGTAAACAAGACCATATGCCAAAGTCAATAGTATGGATTTTATTTGACAGTAAATGTGAGGTAGAGTGACAGAAAAAAATAGAAAAAGAGGTGAGGGGGGAGAGAAAGAGAGTGGCAAAGACAGATTAACTAGAAAATATCACCACTCCATGGATCCCAACAGCATCCTGTTGATCCTCTTTGTCTGGTCGTCTTGGTGGTGAGGGTCCCACAAAACACAGAGTTCAACGTATTAACATAGGTCTGGGCCAGGGGGAATGCCCAGTTACCCTCCGTGGCAGGGGAGAATTTGACACTGTCTCTTGCAACAGATTCTGGATCTGTTGAATCTCTTTGCATTGCAGTGCTCTAGGCCTCAGCCTAAGTCTGGGGAGCACTTTGGGGGTCTTTGATGGATTATGACACCTCCTCAACTGCTTCTCACAGGAATGTCTTGTGTGTATGTGGCCTCCCCCTGTTTGGGGGGAGCGGGGGAGTTATGGCTGAGCCAGTTTGTGTAAGGGAGAAAGGGTGTTCACTGCCTCTGACCAGAGGTTATGCCACACACCCCAAAATTCTTCTCCTTCTCCCTGGTTGCAGGGAAGTGTGTGCAAACCTGGCCTCAGCAGATGAGTCTATGGGCTGTTGCCTCCCCAACCCTGAACCCAGCCAGGCGTGATTTTCAGGACAGCTGCTGGGTTTGGCTTGCTTGTGGATACATTTTTCTCCCCCAGCCTTGTTTACTTCTCCCTAGACCTGAGATAATTGGACAATAGTGTCACTTTTCAAGTCACTTTACCTCAAGTTCCAGTGGGCAGCTTAACTCACAGTCCAAGGTTCCAGTGAGGTGGCATATTCAGGGAGGGGTGGGCTTTGGTGGTCGCAGCTTCTTTATACAGTTCTGTCATAATGGGCATAAAGTCCTTCATAACAATGTTTAGGCCATTAACCATAATATTTAAGTCTCTTACACCACCATACAAAATCATATCAATATTTTAATTAGGAGTAAGCCTTATAAGAAATGAATCAGAGAGTATACAAACAGTTGTACATCTGTTTATAAATGAGTATGGAAAGTAGTCCTCTATGACAAGAATATTCTCCAGTTAATTGTATGTTGAACAGCTAGGGGTTAACTGGTGTTGGGAGTTACTGTTGAGTCTGTCAAAAAGCTTATGTGTTAACGTTTATGTGTTACTGTTAAATCTGTTTGTGTATTTAGTTTGGGAAATGGGCTAATTAGTGTTAGGTTCGTTTTATGTATAGCAATAGGCATTGACTTGACTGACAGAGACAGATTTTTCTGGAAGATGGGTGTCACCTGCAATTATCATAAAGGGAGGAATTCGGGACCCGGATTGGACAAAGACCTGACCAATCACTCGATGCCCAGACATCACCTCATCTGGAGGAGCCAATCATCTGGATGACGAGCCAACACATACCAATCAGAATGTCTCCGATGGGGAGGTCTCTCGGGAAGAGGGTGGTACCTTCAGGAGGGATATAAAAAGCAGTTCCCCAAGAGAGGTGGGGTCTCTGACTGTTAGCGACCGTGGTCAGGCACCCAGCGTGGGTCCTCCTCCCTAGGGATAGGCTAATCCACCTTTGAGACCTTAATCGTTCCGTTTACGTTCTCTTGTCATCTTGCCCAATAAACCTATTTCAGCAGAAATTGGCAGTTTTATTTACTTCACACAGATCATAATTTTTTTCATTGAATTTGTTAAAGTACACATTAGATTTTTTAGCACCAATTCTTGGAATCTCAAAGCAGTAATAAAGTACATTTTTGAAGAATTCCATTAATCATTTTCCCTATGTGCACTTTATAAAACATTCCCGTAATGTGAACTCCTTATTTAATGATTTTCTGTTTAAATCAAAAGAAATTGCTACTTTGGGATTTCGGAAGAAATATCAAAAAATGTTTATCTAGATAAATAAAGGTAACTGTAATATTCAGAAAGCAGATGCAAAGCTTTTTATTCTGCTTTTTATTATGACAATGCATCAAGATTTTGTAAACCTGTGCTTACTGAAGGGACATTCTGCAGCTAAGACTAGGTAATGCAACTGTACTGTGAATCAGCATGTGAATTTAATCTGTGCTGTGGTATACGTGGGTACACATTCCTCAGAAAGCTATTTAAAATGCCTCAGTTTTTATATCTGCAGAAATAAGTGCTGATTTACTAAATTACTGATAGTTGTGAAATATTCAGTTAATGGAAGAGGCAATAGGATTACAGAATAACTTTGAAATTACAGTATCATTTTTGTTGAAAGTGAGACCACCCAAACAACCAGCCTTCTCAGGAGGGGTCTGCTATAATAGGTTGCTTCAGACTGCATTTGGACAGTTTTTGAATATATCCATAATGGAGTCTCTACAACCATTGCGGTCAACCTGTGCCAGTATTTTACCAATCTCATACTTAAAAAGAACAAAAAAAACCCAAACAAACAGAAACCCAAACCAAAACAACAACAACAGCACCCAGAAAAACCAAACGAAAAAAAATTGAATCTGCCTACTTTTAATTTTCTGGCCATTGTCTCTCCAATCACTGTCTACTACTGAGAGGAGCCTTCCTATCTCACCTTCAATTCTCCCATCAGGTGATTACACACACAGATGATAACCATTCATGGGTCTCAGCCTGCTCACTCCAATGCCTTAGTCATTTCTGTGGCCCTCCACTGGGTGATCTCCATAAAAGTCCATATCTTTCTTGTGCTGGGAAGTCCAGAAATGGCACAGCACTCCAGATGTGTTTCATCAGGGCTGAGCAGAGAAGAAGGATGACTATCCTCAACTGCTGGCAACAACCCAGGAGGCTGTCAGCCTTCTTTTCCTCATAGGGCATTTCTGGCTCAAGGTCACCTTCTTGTCCACCAGGACCCCAAGTCTCATTTTTACAAATCTGTTTTATTGGTGCATAGGGATATTTCATCCCAGGTGCAAGATTTTTCTTTTCTCTTTGTTGAATTTCAGGAAATTCCTGTTGGTTCATTCCAAGCCTGTCTAGGCCTCTGTGAATGGCAGCACAACTCACTGGTGTCACCATTCATACAACTTATCTCAGTTTTTAGATCTCTGGAATTTAAGGGAGACATCTCTGAGACATTACTATTTGTCTAACTTGGAAGATAGTCAAGTTTTTTGAACTCTGAATCCACAGCAATAATCCATGTTACAGTGGTTAAAATTGTATTGTTTTCACCTTATTCAGTGTCCCTGTCTATGCAGAAACTCTGAGCTCTCCCTAATTTAAACCAACAGTACTGAGCCTACCATGAAGCAGACCTTCAGCTGTGTTCAACAACATTGTGGGGGGCAAGAACAAACCTGACAAAGAGCTGTCTTTGGTATTAATCTGGGAATTACACCCAGAAAATGGGGAGGTCTGGTCTCTTGACCTTTTCAACCCAAAGTGATTTATACCAGCACTTCTTCTTCAGACAGTTTCATTTTTTTCAAAAAAGCCCCTGACCAAATAAAAAAACGGAAATCAGGAAAGAAACTTGAGAACAGAACTTAGGTCTGTCCTTTTTGATTTTTTTTAAACAGACTTCAGCCTTTGCCTAGATATTTCTCTTCTGTTTCCATGATAAATGAACACTCAATGGTTACTTGATAACCTATTATTTAGGAAACTCTCTAGAAAAATGGCTTAGTTCCTTTTAAAAGGAGACAGGCCTATAACTAGTCTTCATTAAATGACATTTGAGTACTACAGAAGTGATACCTCCTGGAACCATACTTAAAATCCTGCTCAACATACGCACTTGCAGAGAATTACTTCAGCAATATGTTCCAAGGGGATGAGCATATTCATCCTGCAAGCAGCATAAACTTTCAAAGAAGCCAGCCTTTAAGTTCCAAAATTGGATTCAACAGTATTGATATAGATAGCTCTGCACTTGGCCTTTTTTATTGATTAATGCTAGGTCAGCCCTTTCACAGTATATTCATCTTTTTGGATTGCACTTCGGAAGCGACAGATGCTTCTAAATGATTGTGTGGGGAGCACAGAGGTCTAACCCTGACTTTCTTGGAGCATTACTCAGATGAGAATGTTGAATTAGTCTCTGTGGATCTCACCTGAAGGTTGCATTTATCAGATGCTGCTCTTTACTTTCCTGCCTTTGGATATAGTCCATTGTCAATATTTAACATCACTTTTAAAAGTAAGGAGAAAAAACCATAATCATTATATATATAAAAAGCCAAGCAAATGAGAAATGATCACAATACTAAAGTATTTTTTTTCTGATTCGTAACTATCATGTAATACTTACATGATAGTTATGATCTTTCTTATGTTAGTAACATCACTACTATTTTTATAACCAGAACTTTCACAATGCAAATTTCATATGGTTTTTTCATTATGGATTTATATTAAGTTCACTATTCGGTCAAAGCAACCAAAATGGAAAGGCATACCAATGAACATTGAGGGAAGTAATGGAAAGTTTATATGATAGGAGTAAAGTCTATAAATCTGTCATGAATACGTCTAAGTAGCCAGATTTTCTCTTCGTAAACCTGCACACTCAGGATTAAGTCCTGCAGGAGCAACACTACAAGTGTATTAAAAATTAAATTCAATCTGAAGTGTTGCAGAAATGTTTTGGATCTCTGGTTTATCACCATGATAAGGCTGTATTTATATGTGTTCATACTTCTTGAAGAGGTACGTGAAAAGTGGGGGAAGGCATGTCCTTGCCTTGGAAAGCTACCAAAGACTGAAAAAGCTCTGGAGAATGTGGTTAGGTGGAGGAAAGTCCTAGCACAGTCCTGAAGCCAATCTCTGAAGTGATGGAAGATCTTCTTGCCAACCTATGGGGACTTTGAACAGAATGTGCTGCTATTCAGAAAGATTATTAAACCTGAAATGATTTGGGGATGGCATTCCCACCTGGAAGGATATAGGTAGGCGGGAGACATTGTGTTAACCCTTTGTTAGCTTACAACAGGAAAGTCAATAATTTATAAGTGCAAGCTTTAACCAGAAATCGTATTTCAGTCAATGTTCTTTGTTATAACCCATTTCTGATGGTTTGCTTTTTTTTCCCCCCCAAGCAGACCCTTGTTACGACCAGATCCAGAAGGTGAGGTTAATTTAAGGTCTTGTTAATAGATCCCTTAAAGTGAAACAACACTGAATGATCAGTGTTTGTAAGTATATAGATAGGGTTTATTTTAGAATTAGCTGGAAAGCAAAACAGATGTGTACACATTTTGGGGTCTGTTTTCTATAGTAATATAGCAATAGAGTAGTATAAGAATAACACTTAGGAAAACACATAAGGAAAAGAAAGACAAAGGATAAACATTGAAAGATAGATGATAATCACCACCCCTTGGGTCCAGTGGCAAGACTTGGTTGTTGCAATCCCAGTTTTAATTGCCAAAGTGACAATCTTGAACTCAGTAGTAGAAGAAACCCCAATATTCAACAATTTCATTAATTATATACATGCAGGTTCAGGTGGAAATGCCCAGTATCCCCCCTAAGGCAGGGAGTTTTATGCTGGATGATGTAGTGCTGTGAGTCACAGGATACTTTCAGGAGCCTTTGATGGTCTAAGTTGTTCTAGCTGCCTATGACATCTGTGCAGTTGAGTCCCGTTATGGCCCATTATGGTCCATCAGCAGAGATTAATATCTTCAAACTACCTGTGAATGTCCCAGTACTTCCTAGCAGGGCAGTTACCACAGCTGAGTTCACTTGTGTGAAGACAAAGAGACAGTACCCACATTACAGGGTTCGCCTTTTTAGTATCTCAGTCAACACCCAGCTGTAGCCTGAGGTGGGGCTGTGGTCGCCCTCTTCACCTGGGTGAGTACTTCGCACATCAGCAGCTTGTCCCCTGAATGTTTAGGTCATCAGCATTCCAATCTCTCTTCCAGTATCACCTGTGGATACATTCTTCTCCCCAGACCTGGGATGATAGGGCAATAGTACCTGCTTTACCTCAAGTTCCTGTCACAGTCCAAATTCCAGTTAGTTGGATTGTTTGGGGAGGGGTGGACTTCAGTGGTTGCAGATGAACAGCTGCTTCTTTGCAGTTTGCTATAGCGGGCAAAAGTCCATGATTTTCCCAATGTTTAAGCCATTAACCATTTCGTTGTCTCACAATCATGATACATGGAATGACTTGCCAGAACTATGTTTGCTTATGCCAAGAATTCTCACATCTTTACCTATGCTCCTTCCACTGCAATACTCACATAAAAGCTGTCAACTTTTCATAATAAAACCAGCTGAGTTGGGCTTATGATTTTAATTATTTATAAATTATTTAAAACAATTAAATTTTGTATATAGCTAATCAGTGTAACTAAATACTAGTACTATAGTCACTGTCATCTGCTCTTTTTCCTTCTTGTGTTCAAAGGGCATATTTAAAATTAGATGTTAATTCCTAATGAAAGTTTTCCTTCATGTGCAAAGGACCATACTCTGGAAAAGGGATTTTATAACACGTTTATTAAATACATTTATTTGAGGTCACAGATTTGCCGGTGAAGTAAATAGCTAAATGCCATTAATGTCCTAGTGCTTCAAGAGCTCACAGAGTTTCTAGTTCTATATAATTTCTCCTTATTTCCCCAGGGCTGGGAAGGCAAAAAGAGAACTGATGTGGGATAAATCAGGAGATAAAGAACTGAACTTTCTAAGGAAATTGGCATTAAAAACAGCTTGGAGTTCCAAATTTCAGCAGAGGTAAACAAAGAACAAGAGAAATAGCTCATTACAATGAAAATATTTTGCAGCTTTCACTGCATCATAATGTTCACTCCCAACTACATAGCTGCAATAGAAGTCTTCATCTTCAAAGGTTGCTGTATAAACATAAGCTATATTATTTTTAATGCAGAAGCAAGTCTTTCAGAATCAAAGAGTAAAAAAGAGATTTATGAGCGTATTTTTTTGTGTAATGCTCATTCAGTGCTGATTCCAGAAAAATATGCTAGATGTATTTCCAGATGGTATCCACTCTGCCTATTAGCAAAGATTTTGCTTTGGCTTTAAAATTTAAAATTGTCATAAACATTTTTTGTACTACATTTATTTATGGTGTGTCAATGGTAGAACTATTCATATAGTAAAGATCATTTTCATAACCAGGATTGGTAACTGACTTTCATTAAATTCTCAAAAGTATGTCTATAAACCTTCAGCTTACAGGAGCCTCACTTTCTGTTCCTTTTATCCTTCACAGAATGACACCATTTAAGACAATTTTCTGATAACTTTGTGTGTATTTGCCTCAAAGAGGCCAAGCACTCTTTTGCCAAAATCCTACTCACTTTATCTATTTTCAAGTAGTCCTTCCCATGAGATGAAAGTATTGTTTACTTCCACAATAAAACAATGTATATATAATTTACAGCACTTTCTACACTACATTTCCAGTAATTTAGTTGACGTATAAACTCTTTTTCTAAACCTTCCTGGATTTTTATGACTGTATAAATATATTCATACCCTAGCATCTATGTAACAAAGCTCTGAAGACATGGGTAGATCTTAAATTCTGATTCTGTCTGAGTCTTCATGTCTACCTCAGCAGCTCTTGAAGTCAGTTGCCTGAGTATGCCTGATCCGTATGTCAGGCTTTTCCCTGGAAGTGGTTGTTCTTGTTCAAGTCTAGCTCATATAGGATGCATTAGATTCACTGTTGATATGAAAATCAATTGCTGCTTGGACCCACTGCTCATGTACTGATCAGCATGCATGGAATAGCTATTTACTCATCACTTCCAGAAATCAATAGTTTGTCACCTGAAAATAATAATAAAAAAAGCATGTCAGATTGCCAGTACAAGAAAAAAAGGTTCACAAATCTGTTTCTGAAAAGGGCACAGGGGCAGCTACTTTCATCTTTACCCCCCTCTCCATCCTACTCCAGTCTAGCAGGTCCAAATGCAGAACAGGTAATTAGGTTGAACATAGCTGGATCAACATTTTTGGTGCCTAACAGAAATCAAACTAAATTATTTTCTATAGAAAGGTTTGAACCACGTGTTGTTCTAACTGACCATCAGAAAACTTAAATGATAATAAAAAATGCCTGTTACATTTACAGTTTACCACATGCACTGATGTAATTATATGATATAAACAGACACATTTGCTAAATAACAGTGAAATGAGAGAAAACCTGCTTTTTTTCCATTTTAAGGACATCACTGAAAGAAATAAGTATCTTATATGCGACATAGAGGCAGCTGTCTCTGACATGGCCATATTTTGTGAAATCTTTGAATCTTCCTATTTAAAGGTGTTAGCCAGACACAGGGTATCGAGACATGCTACAGAAAGGCTGAATGCTTACAAAGAATCTTGGGAACAATTAGGTCTTGATTCATTAAGGTAGACATTAAGTAATGTGACAGTAAGAATCGTGTTTTATGTTAAAATGTTTGGCTAGACTTTTCAGTACATGTTACAGAGAAAAGAAATGTTTTGAAACATGAATATAGTAAAACTTTAGATAGCTCGTAATGTTCATGATAGCTGGAAGCCAAATAACTTCTTCTATGTTATCCACTTCCTAGCATACATATTTATTTACACATATATACATGTAGATGTGTTTGTGTATTTCTAAGGTCTAAACACAGGTAACACCCTTTTAGAGAAGATCTACTGTCCACCAAATAAAGTTACAGAAATGTATCAACAGAGCAGATTTTAGTCTTATGGTCAAATTCTTTGATACCTAGCAAACTAGTGCCTAATTAATTTGGGAGCACAAATCCCTTTTGTTTAACCCGTAATTTATAGGATTTCACAATGAAACCACTGTCAGGAAGCAGGGATATGACTTAAGTTTAACTGTCAACAGGAAAAAATGAGTGAGAGGAGAAGGATGGCTGTCTGGGGGAAAGAAAAGATGTAGAAAAGTTAAAAGAAAGTCAGTCACATGAAAAGGAAGGTTGTAAACAAGTGTTTCAAAAGTTCATTGAAGAGAAAATGAAGCTTCCAAAAATAATTGTAATAATTCTTTCAATAATATTGACTGAAAATTTCAGAAAGGACAAATTTGAACGTTTGAATAGTTGGATCCTCTGAGTTGGTATGTATCTATTAATGATTCCTTTCCCCCTCCCATCCTCATCCCCCCCCCAAAAAAAAAATCTCTGACATATCTCAAAAATATACAAAAGTCAAATAAGTCTAGATACTCATGAAAGTCTTTGTCATACTGTTGCATTTACTAGGTGAGTTACAGTACTAGACCTCCAAATAACATTTTAAATTGCTTACTGTTACAGTAAATTCAATGTTAACAGATATCAGATAAAGGAAACCTCTCCTATCTCTCCATCTTAAAGGATGGAATGTTTTTACATGGTGTACCTGGTATTCCAAATTTGTGTATCTTCTGATTCATGGACTGTCCAAATGTTACAGTGAGTGACATAGTTATTTTCTAAAGTTTTATCTACTATCACAGTAAAGTCTTAGAAATACATGCAAATAGATAGGTGAAAGTAATTCATTGCAAACACAAAAATTGTCTTTCTCTTTAAAGAAAGGTTGCTGTAATCAATATATCTTTTGTCCCTGTTCATCTCCATAGGTAGCACTGGGTGTTCAGCTCATTATAATACATGACTTTGGTTCAGATAAAGGGCAGATTGTGATGTGTAATGGGTAACAATGTGTGACATAAGAGCACAGTGAACAGAGGTCAACAATTTATCTGTGGAACACTTATATTTGCAAATCAAAATATCTCATGGACTTCTTTTGTAAGTGAAAAATAGAAGTAAGATAGAAAAGTATTTCAAATCAAACTTTCTGCCATGAATTCTGATCCAAAAAGCTTATTTTAAAAACTCTTCCTAGTAATATATGAGAAAGATTGATGCACTGAGCTTGAGATGCAATGCTTGTAAACATCTCCACCAATTCTATACATTTGGTCTGGAAATTCTCCATTCACCCTTAGACTGAGAAGAATGGAATTTTGCATACTGGCAGTATAATACTAAGGCTTTTCGTTTGTTTGTGAAAATTTTTCAATTTATTCACACATTTGTGTATTAACATTGTTTATTTTTTCAATTTAAAAAAAAATTCATAAAGTTGCAGAATACATTTTTTGGACAATTTTTTAAATTGTCTCAAGCCTACATAAAGGGCAGAGGTTTCTCTAAAATAAAAACCATAGAGTAAACTTTTTTCACTGTTCTTTTGAAACATTTGGAAGAAGTACTATCTCTAGTAACAACTGTATTGACCAAAAATATAAATAAGTTCTTAGATGTCCATTTCTAGTTTTTGGTCCTAGTTGTCTTTATCAACTTAGAGGTATTCAGTCTTTCTCTCTCAGCTTCAAAGTAGAAAGAAAAACTGCAGTCAAAGACAGTATCTGGAAAACCATTCCATTTCCTGCTAATGCAGATAAAAGAAGTATTTCTGAATTATACTGGAATAAAAGATAAAGTCTTTTTTCTTCTAAAGAACATTACTCTACTGGTAAGGATCAAGTCATGGCAGTTAGAATGTGTGTGTAGATCAAGATAATTTACATAATGAAAAACACAGATACACATACATATAAACATATGTGCACATTTTTATTATCCATTTCAAGCTTACTAAAATGAAATCTAGCAAATTTTCATTACAGGATGCTGTTTTTATTTTAAAATGTATTTATCATAGATTCGTATTACAGGATAAGTGTCCTGTCTAATGTATAAAAGGAACGACTGACCAGCCAAAAAAAAAAAAACAACAACCCAACAAAACAAGCAAAAAGGAGTATCAAGACAATAACTAGGAAAGGGGGAAACGGCATAAACCCACCAACCATTAGGAAGAAAAACAGAGAATACAATGCTGCTTCAGTTCTGATTTTTCTCATCAGAGACCTGACACACATTACCATTTTGACTGGAGACTAAGAGCCACCAAGGACTGCAGTCAGAAATGCTCAGTGAATGGCATCAGGTGTAGGATGTTTTGTTATTACATCTAAAATAGCATATGATTCCTAAAGAGTAATACTTTTCTGCTGGTAGTGATGATGTTCAATAGAAGCGAAAACTATGAAATAACAAAGCGTGTTGCTTAGGAATAATTTCAAATAAGTTTAGTTATAAACTGGTCTGATTGTTCAGTCTTCTAAACATTCCCATCCAAGTTACCTCTGATTTCTTAACTGGCATATTGATAAATACGTATGTATGAAAACATTTACTTGCAATAATGGGGAGGTAACTATTAGTACAGAGGAGCTTGATTAGTGAAAACCAGACTGATTTAGTGTGTAAAATTAATTTTTTTTAATCATTTTTCCATTGTGCTTTATATTCTTGGAATAGGTTCCTAAACTTATGCATACCTAACTCTCTTCCTACATCCTATTAAACATTATTAAATAATACAAGCCTAATTCATCTGAACTAAGTCCTGTAATACTTAATTCCTGCAGTCAAAAAATAAACAGAAGTGATACATGAAGAAAAAACAAAGAAACAATCAGAAAACATTATTTTGTGTAGATTCCCATTCACTGCAAGTGACTAGCTCATAAACCTTAGTCTCTTGCTTACTCACATTCTGTACTGAATGTCTTGCTTGCAAATCCTCTACAATTGTGTATAAATGACTGTTGATTCTGCCATAGTATCTACTCCACTGGGAGAAAATATAAATCTGTTCTGATCTCTTTTCTGGCCCTTTTCACCTGAATTAGATTTATGTGTTATATTACAGATAGCTGTGATCCTTTCTTATACCTGTGTGCTGCAAAACTAAAAAATTCCTAAATCTGGGTGATTGCTCGTCATCTGGTAGATGGATACAGTTATGAGATTAGTATAGACCCATTAATTCTATAAAATGGTGAAGTTGAAAACTAAATGACTATATGCAAAGGTTTGGGGGATTTTTTACAGATCCTTTAGATTAACACAGTCTATTGTACAGAAATTCAGAATTTTTTTTTACAGTAGATTAAAATGTTCTGTTATCACTTTATCCTGTGTTTCCATTTTCTGTTCTTCCGATAAATTTTTACTTCTGTCTTGATTAAATTGATATTTCTAGTAGAAATATTCTCATCCAAAGCCAAAATCTTCAGTATCATATTGCCTTTGCAACCTTGTTAAATATGCCCTCAGTAAAACTAAATCAAGCCCAGTTCAAATCTATTCTTTACTTTTTGATTAAATTATCAGTTTGTCCCTCTTGGTGGAAAAAAAAAGAGAAAAAGAAAAACCTGAACCATTTCACTATTTCAATGACAGATGATATAAAAAGCTGATCAAATAATTATGACAGCTGACTAACTTAGAAAAAATTACCATATATATTGGGTGTCCATGGCAAGGTTTAGGTAGCAAGGGGACTAAAGGGGTGACTTCTATGGAGAAGCTGCTAGAAGCCTGCCCTGCATCCAACAGAGCCAATACCAGCCAGCTCCAAGAAACACTGGCCACTGGCCAAGACTGAGTACATCAGCCACAGTGGTAGTAGAACCTCTGGGATGTATTTAAGAAGGAGGGGGGAGAGGGGAACAAACAAACACCAGAACAAAAACAAGCTTGCACAGAAACACTTGCAGCCCCATGGAAGAGTGAGAATATGTGAGGGAAACAGCTCTGCAGACACCAATACCAGCGAAGAAGGAAGGGGAAGAAGTGCTCCAGGTGTCAGAGCATACATTCCCCTGCAGCCCATCATGAAGACTATGGTGTTGGAGGTTAACAATGGGGCAGATACCCATAGAGGAGTACACACTCGAGCAGATGGATGTAGTGTACCCCTACTCATATCCCTGCCTGCCTTTCCATGTGACTTCCCCTTCCCCCATCTCTAGTCCAAACCACTCCCTCAGGTTCTCCCTATTGGCTCTGTTATCCTAACTCTGCCCTTGTACCGTCCCCCTGTTCCCCAAGACAGGGACTGTGAATCACAGTCTCTCTCTCTGCCTTGGGGTTCAGCAGCCACCAGCTTCTCTCTCTCTGGGCTCTAGCCATGTGCCAGCCTATGGTGGCTGGCATGTGTGCTGGTCCTAGGCCTTGGGGAGTTAGCATGGAATAAAGACCTGCTGCAGTCTCCATGCAGAGAGCCTTCTCACCTCCTTTACCACCACCATGTTGTTGCTGCTGCGTGCCATACCATCGCAGAGAAACGCAGCAGCAACGGATGGATGTGTCCAAAGGAGGCTGTGACCCTCTGAGGCTCCTGGCAAGATCTGTAGACCCATGGAGAGAGGAGTTCACACTGCAGCAGGTTCCTGGCAGGACTTGTGACCCCATGGGGGAGCCACACTGGAGCAGCTGGTTCCTGAAGGACTGCACCCCATAGAAGGGATCCATGCTGAAACAGATTGTGAAGAACTGAAGCCTGTGGCAAGGACTCATGCTGGAGAAGTTTGTAGAAGACTGTCTCCCATGGGAGGGACCCCATGCTGGAGCAGGGGAATAGTGTGAGGAGTTCTCCTGCTGAGGAGGAAGGAGTGGCAGAGACAACATGTGATGAACTGACTGCAGCCCCAGTCCCTGTCCTCATGTGCAGCTGGGACAGAAGGATGTAGAGAATTTGAAAATAAAGTCCAAGAAGAAGGGAGAGGTCAGAGGAAGGTGTTTGGCAATAAATTAAATCAATTTCCCCAAGCAGAGTCTGTTTTCCTTGTGACAGTAATTGCTGAGTGATCTCTCCTTGCCCTTATCTGGACTCCCAAGCCTTTCATTATATCTTCTGTCCCCCATTCAGTTGAGGAGAGGAATGATAGAGTGGCTTTGGTGGATACCTGGCATTCAGCCAGTGCCAATCCTCCTCGCCAAAATTTCCAATTGCAAGCACAGTAAACTAGTGAGCAATTGATGTCTCATATTTTAGCTTCTCTGTCATTTCCAGTATAGGATTAAAATTTAAAGGTAACTGTGACAAGGTGATATGGATTCTGGAAGAGGTAAAAATACTCTTTTCATTTTGATGCACCACAGTTTTAGATATTTGCCTCCTAAATGGAATTCTCTATGTATATTATACATGCTAACTCCACATTTAAAGCCCAGAAGCACATAAATGCATTAGGAAAACGTAATTGCCAGAAAGGCCATATTGAATGGAAGATGCCTGAAGTAGCCAGAAAAATTGCTGAGGACCAAGGCAGATGTTACATTTTGCTGCTCTTCATAGTTTATGCTACAGAAATAGATCTTCTCTCATTTTATTTTATGCCTTTTTGGAACCAGGTGCAGAAGACCTTATTTTACAACAGTAAAATGGCAAAACTGACACTATTTCCTTTGCTGTGCCCTTATATTCAGTATCTGAACACTTACCCATGACCTGGTTTCAGGTCCCAACAGCACCCTGATGAAATGAAAGTCACATCCACTACCCAACAGAAGCCTGACCTAACTACAGTGGTGCAGATCACCCCAGACTGCTTCAGAAGATGATCCATTTTCTGTAATGTAACTAAATAGCTACAAGAAAGTGTGACACTGGAGATACTCTTTACTCGGAGAGTAATTGGTGGAGTTACCATCCGTGGAGGTGTTTAAGGAAATTTAGTGCTGTGACTTGTGGCATAAATGCATTTAGTGCATTTAATGCATTTAGTTGACGTGGTGGTGTTTGGTCTCAAATTGGACTTAATGATCTCAGGGTTTTCTTCCAACTTAATTGATTCTGTGATTCAATGGCTTGATCCCCAGATGGGCCACAGAATAGCTAATGATCTTTATGTCGATTTTTAATCATGAGAGTGAAAATAAATGTCAAACATCCTCTGAAATAAGAGAGAGCTTTTTTGTTAGCTAAAGAGTTCAAGGTTCTAGACCCTGGGCAGTGATTGACAGGTATATTTTTGTAAATGGTGGAACGTATATAAAACTATAGATAAGTTAAACCTGAGGAGGTATTGTGAATATGATTTGTTATATAATTTATATTTCATTAAAATAAATTTGATACAGATTGAAGAAAATTGACTGGGAGATTTCTTTATTTAATAAGTCTGACTGAATGAACTAAGGGACAAGCTAAAAGGGGTGAAACTGTTAAGAGTTTTTACTACAGGTCACCTGATCAGGAAGAAGTTCCTGAAGACTTTTATAGATGTCTGGGTGTAGTCTCATGACCACAGGCCCTAATTCTCATGGAGCACTTCAGCCACCCTGATATCTGCCGGAAAGACAACACAGCTGAACACACACAGTCCAGGAGGTCCCTGTAGAGCATTGATGACAGCTTCCAGACACAGGTGCTGAAGGAGCCAACAGGGAGAAATAGGCTCTTGGACCTTGTACAAGCAAGCAAAGAAGGATTGGTTGGGGATGTGAAGGTTGGAGGGCAGCCTTGGCTTCAGTGACCATGAGATGGTAAAGTTTAGGATCCTGCATGGATGACTATCTAGGTTTGAGACAAGTTTAGGGGGAAACTCCCTGGAAGGGGTGTCTCCTCCACAGAAGACAGGTTTCAGCACTCCCTCCTCCACCAATATGAAAGGGATTTCTTGGATGAAAGTGAAAAAAAATATTTATTTAAATAGCAGAGTGCCAGCACAGGGCACAGGAAAAATATGAGTAATGTCAGATAATAAACCTCCTCTCTGCAGAGAAAGCTGGTGGATTTAGAGTGCCCTCTGTAGCTGGCTCGGCCCCTCCTGAGGTCCGAGGCCGGGATGCGGCATCCCCGCAGCCTCCCTGCCGGTCCAGGGGTCCAATGATCTGGTTCTTGGATCACAGCTAGGCCAAACAGAACAGTTCCAGAAGAAGAAGGAGTTCCAGAGGATTTTGGTATGTAGTCCTGGGAAAATTTCTTGCCTCAGCTAACAGTCTAGCTAAAAGCAGGGAGGTGCTCCCTCAGCTCTGCAGTGGTGAGAACGCAGGGTTGTGTGTGAGTCCTTGAACACAAACCTCGCTGAAGAATTTGCTTGGCTTCTCTCCCCCCTCTCCTGGACCCAGCTTAAACCTGTGGGACCCATTTCTGGGCATAAAGCAGATGACAGGGAAATACAGTATTATCATAAAATCACCCCAAGACAATGTAGCAGGGCAATAAGTAGGATTGCAATCCTGGACTTCAAGACAGGTAACTTTGTCCTCTTCTGGGACCTATTTGGAGGAATCCCATGGGATAGGGCTCTAGAAGGCAGGAGAGTCCCTGAAATCTGTTTAATACTCAAGGATCACTTCCTCCAAGCTCAAGATCAGTGCATCCCTATCAGTAAGAAATCAAGCAAAAAGGGCAGAAGACCTGCATGGATAAGGAAAGAGCTTCTGACAAAACTCAAATAGAAGAAGAAAATGTATGGAGTGTGAAAAAATAGACAGGCAACTTGGAAGGAATATAGAAACATTTCAGAGAGTGCAGTGATGCAATTCAGAAGGATAAGGTCTACCTCTTTTGCGAAGAAAGGCTGAGGGAGCTGGGCCTGTTTACCCTGGAGAAGAAATTATTTTGAAGGGATCTTATTAATGCATACAAATATCTTAAGGGTGGGTGTCAAGAGGATGGGGCCTCTTTTCTGTGGTGCACAGCAACAGGATAAGAGTGATCAGGCTGAAACTGAAACAGAGGAAGTTCTATCTGAATGTGAGGGACAACTTTTTTTGCTTTGAGGGTGACTGAGCACCAGAACAGGATGTCCAGAAAGGTCATAGAGTCTCCTTCTCTGGAGGTACTCAAACCTGGACGTGATCCTGTGCAACGTGCTCTAGTGGACCCTGATTTAACAGCAGGGTTGGACTAGATGATCTCCAGAGGTCCCTGCCAAGCCCAACCATTCTGTGATTCTGTAATTCTGTGACTAATGGAAAGAAAATAAAATATTTACTGTCCAGTATCTAACTACTTATTGGTGCGGGAGGAAAACAGGTATTAGATCTATATTTTATGCTACCTAGGTTATTTATAACAAATGAAAACTTCCTTTAAATCTTTAGAGGAGTAAGATGGACATCTTTCCTGGAGTTTCAATGGAAAGCTTCCAGCACTATGTATGTACCGTGCTCTTTGTTCTATTAGATAAAGTGTATTGTATGCTTAGAAGAATTCCAGAGAATTTTGTTCTTGCTGCTATAAATTAAATCCAGAGTAACTCCTCAAAAGCTGAGGATACTTGGCATCTGTGACTTACCACACAAGTGCAGCAAGCCACAGCTTTATGACTATAAGTAGTATATACCAAGTAGAACTTGGTATCAATATCATAGGGAGAAAGAGCAGTACAAATGTTTTCACAAAACTGTATGCAGTCTTAGAAAGACAATGACTGACTAATTTTCCCCACATTTTTGAAAAAGTTATTAAATTGGAAAACAAAGCAGAAGCAGGAGTCCAGAATTAAAACGCCATGCAGGAATATATGTACAAAAGAAAAGTGGGGTTTTTTTTAAAGATAGACTAGAATAAGAAGTGGAATTAATTCAGACTGTACTACAATAAACATGTAGAAAATAGATGTCACTGTTATAAACTAGCTTTTTGCAGTGTAAATATCTAAAAATTACTGACGTTCATCAGCTGGGTACAGTGCAGAGTTTAATAACCAGAGGTTTCTGTTTTATATTGCTGGCATGATTGGTTTTTTTCCCTTCAGGTAAAAGTTTGGAAAGGTACAAAACTGATATAGTCAAGACCTCTAAGTTGCTCCTAAAATATCTCTTTCCTTGTTCCTCTCCCTGTAATCCTGAAAACAATGTAATATGAACTGTTCAACTTGACCTCATAGAACTGAATGGATTTTGTGATTTTGCCATGTTTTAAACTTGCTACAATTTAAAAAGTGTGTGTGGTTTTGGTTTTGTGTGTGTGACATTCAGACAGCAGTAAGTGATGCAGGATTTTATATTCCTTCAGTTTTCTAACTTCATAATGGTGATTATTACACGTTATCACTATGAGCTGACTGAGCAATTGCAGCATATGGTCAGCCCTTGAGGCAGATCTGCACTAGTTAATGTTTATATCTTACAATTTCTGAATCAATAAATGTAAATAAAAGAAAATGCAACAACCAAAAAACCATAAAGTGTCTTTTACTTCATTATTTTTACATTCATTCTCTGAAACTTTTCTAAAAAGTGAACTTTTTCAATCATTCAATCCCAAACATAAAGTAAAACCAATGAGTACATTAACATCAAGTGAGCATTTAATCTCTCAGAAGCATGGTAGACTGGTTTGCAATTGTGAAGGCTTAGCAAGCTCACCTGGCAAATGAGTTCTTCTTTGGGTAGTTAGAACAGCTTAAGCTGTCCAAAATCACACGCCAATGGAGAGATTAGCAACGTTTGTGTCTGTCATTTTCAAATATTCATTAAATATACTAAAAGCTTTTCACTCTTATTCACTGTGGGAGTGTTGTTTGTTTTCCTCTAGATGATACAAACAATGTTCTGCCATACTAATTGTAACAAAATAAGATATTTGCTGTGAGTCACTTTCTACTGTAAAATTGCTAAGACTCCTGATATTACTCAAGTGCCAAAATGTTGATAGAAAATGCCTGATGCACATCTATCATTCATTCTTAAGCAGATGGACTGACTGGTTATCAATTTTAACCAATGTAACATTTTGAGATGTCAGAGTTCAATAGGATTTGGAAATATATTGAATCAGTCGAATTCCAAGGAATTTTGGGGCAAAACCCTTTTTTGATAAGATTTGTATTACTATAGTGTCTGAATTTTGTTGATCATTATTGTCCTCTTCCAAAATAATATAAAGGATATGAATTATAATTTTAGGGGCCAATGAAATAGGTGACAGATCAATATTGTCGGGAAAGTATTTGTCAGAGAAGACAGTTCTGAAAAAGACATGATAGTTTCTGGTGGCCAGTTAAAATTTATGAAAGATAATATTTTTCTTCTTCATTATCTTGAGGTAATTACCAAATGACAGTGAACTTAGAAGGTTAAGATAAAGAATTAAACATTAGTGTAGAAGTTTACTGCATAAAACTGAGTGTCTTGAGAAATAAGACACCTCTTCATGCAAGTCCACCTGAGTTATAAATCACTAGATACTTGAATCTTTCACTGTAGCTGGAACTTAGCTTGGGCATTCAAGGTAGTTTTGAAACATAGTTATATTCCTATCACACCATACAGAATAATTAAATCTCTTCTCAAGGTAATATATTGCCCATCATGTCTATCTAGGTCACAGGCAGAAGTAGATGACTAATGGTTGCTCACACAGCCAGTGTTTCACTCACCAATTTTCTTGAGCACCAAAGGTCAGAGCATGACGAGAGCTACCAAAGGCGATGCTGTGAGGGTGGTTAGGCACTGATATGGGTTGCTGAGAAAAGCTGAGGTTGTCCCATCCCTGTAAGTCTTCAAAGGCCAGGCTGAAGGAGGCTTTGAGAATGTTGATCTAGTGAAAGATGTCCTTTACCATAGCAGGAGGATTGGAGCTGTAAGTTCCCATGGCATGATCTTTAAGGTCCTTTCCAACACAAATCATTCCTGGATTTGTTCAGCCTGGAAAATAAAAGGCTTAGGGATCACTAATTGTGGCTTTCCAGTACCTGAAGGGCGCCTACAAAAAAGGTGGTGGAGAGCTTTTTACAAGAGTATGTAGGGACAGGACCAGGGGGCAATTTCTTCAAACTGAAAGAGTAGGTTTAGATTAGGTAATAGGAAGAAATTCTTTACTGTGAGGGTGATGAGGCACTGGACAGGTTGCCAAGAGAAGTTGTGGATGCCACATCCCTGGAAGAGTTTAAGGCCAGATTGGATGGAGCCCTGAGCAACGTGGTCTAGTGAAAGGTGTCTCTGTCCACATCAGAGAGGTTGGAACTAGATATTCTTTACATCCTTTCCAACTCAGACCATTCTCTGATTCTCTGATTCCATGCTGTGTAACTATATAGGATTCTGTGAAAAATAGTAGCAAAGGAAAAAATGTAGTCCACACCTTTTGTTCTTTTAATTTAAACTATTTTTTAAAGTTCATTGGTTAATGCCATGAAATAAAGAATTCAGCAATGAAGTTCATCTTAAGTTATTTGAATCAAGCTAGTTTTCTATAAAAACATATTAATGCTTTAGTCTATTTTGTCTCTTCCAAATAAGGAGTTGTCACAGTTTTCTGAATGAGTGTTAATGCTACCTATGTTGTTATGTTGCTTCTGAAGATGTTCCTCAATCAAACCAGATGTTCCTCATTCACCAGTTTATGCCATGAAATGTTTACTAAACCATACCCTGTTCTGTGCAGATCCATTAACTTACTGGTTCATGGATGAGCATTGGCTTTCCTAAGTTCATAGCCATCTCCTGCTGTCTAAACCTAAATAAATTATACAGTATCACATTAACTGGACATCAATTCTTACCATTCAGTAATATTTCAAAAGTAAGTTCTTAGGAAAAAAACAGTAGCCCTTAGATACAACAGCCCAAGAGAGGTGTTGGTTGCCTCATCTGCACCACTCCTGGTTCGGTAAGTGGCAGGGCTGAAGGTGCATTCCCAGAAGGCGTACTATGCACACAGAGCACATGCACATACCACATAAATACCTACACACGTGGCCACACAGGTAATGAACAGACACACAGAGCCTTTGCACAAACACCCACAGCATCACTGGCCTTACAGTCACTCTTTCAGTCACCTTCTGCTTACAGTCACTCACTTCAATCTCTCCACCTGCTGGCACTGCAAACACAGAGACCCTCTGACCCATGGCCTGGCTCCAGTTGTCACACTCATGTTCCCATACACACACATGCACACAGAATAGAAAGTCCATCAGCCAGGAAGGAGTTTGAAAATAATTCAAGTAGAAGATGGGACAGACTGTGTAGGCCAGGTATGGCTCTTGGTCAGACAAGTATGTTGACCACCAAATTCTTTATATATGTCTGGCTCTTTTTACCCCCTTATCCTCTATTTTCCCATACTTGTTCTTCCCCAAATCATCCAAATATGTCCCTTCCCCCACCTTTGGCCCCTCCCTAAACAGTCCCATAATAACACTCTTCAAAAGTGCTCTTCCCCTGCATCCTAGTAACATGTCTGGTATTGGCTCATCATGATGGCTTTCATACCCGGTCATGGGGGCTGAGGCTGTCCTGGGACTGTCCTGGGAGGCACGCAAACAGGGTGTCCCTTTCTCTGAGTCCTTCACTGTCTACCATAGTGCTCTTGTGGTACTATGAATTTAAGATGATAACCCTTATCATTTTATGGGCTTATGGTTCCTGTTTTGGGCCTGGTAATTGTCAGGATGTTATTTGAGTTTCCCTCCCCCTCTGTGAATTTACGGATAAGCTTTTAGCATACAGCCTAACATAATGAAATTACAAGATGCAAGTAAAATATTTTAAAAGGTAAACCCTTGAAAATAAGTAATTTGGAGTCCTCATTTATTGCTATTGAGCCTATTCCCTTTGTGATTCAACAGCTGTTTTAGTGGAATAATCCCTGCAATGGAACAATCATCCTCTTAAAAAGCAATAGAGATGTATAGAAGTACTTGATATTAGGTTAGTCAGAAATACCTTATTGTCTATATAGGAGTTAGATATTATTTATTGGATAGTCTGTGATATTTGGAGGAATTTCATATAATTTTAGTCAAATATGGTGATAATCTAGGTCAGCTTGATAGTTATCAAGGATAGACAGGCATCTCTACAGAGCAGATCATTCTGTAATTAGTGGAAGTTTTATGGGATGAATGTGTTTTATTCTGTCTCTCTATAAGGGCTACTGCTGAGCAGGTAATTTAGCGTAGTGTCCTGGTTTCATCTCGGATAGCATTAAGTTTCTTCCTTGTAGCTGATACAGTCCTGAGCTTTGGATTTAGGGTGAGAATAATGTTGATAACACACTAATGTTTCAGTTGTTGCTAAGCAGTGCTTACAATGTCAAGGTCTTTCCAGCTGGTGAGGAGGCTGGGAGAGCACAAGCATCTTGGAGGGGACACATCCAGGACAGCTGACCACAACTGGCCAAAGGGATATTCTATACCATATGTTATCATGCTCATTTTATAAGCTCTGGGAAAAGCTGGGCAGGAGCTGTTGCTCAGAAAGTGGCTATGCATCAGAAAGACTGTGGTGAGCACTTGCATTTGGGAAGCACTTCTTTTGTATATTCTATTATTATTATTATTATTATTATTATTATTATTATTATTATTATTATTATTATTATTACTGCTACTACTACTATAATTTACATTCCCCTTCCTTTTCTGTCCAGTTAAAATGTCTTTATCTTGACCCAGAAATCTGACATTTTTTCCCAATTCTCTCCCCCCTCCTACTGCAGGAGGGAGGGAGGGAGGGTGCAGCTGTGTGGTGTTCAGCTGCCTGACAGGTTACACCACACACCTTGAAACCTACCTTTGGGAAGCTGGAGACTGGAGACTTTGCATCACAAATGCTGTTCCTGCCTGTGTGGAATTCTGTAGAAGTAACTCCATGACTCTCTGTGAATTTCTCTTCCAGTGTGAGTGCCATCTGCTGGCTCAGCTCTGGGTGCAGAGGGGAGGCAAATACACGCCCCTTTAGGGTAACAATAACAGTAATTTTCACACCTAATAATATTTGGAGGTGGCAAAGTAAAATGCCATCCCTGCCCTGAAGGGAGAACACAGTATGTGATTCTGGTCTAATCAAACAGGTTTCCTTGAACAATGTTGGAGACTTAAAGTTTCAATTTTTCCAGTGATTTACAGAAAATGTATGGTTCACAAGAACACTACACTACTTTTTAAAGCAAAACATGCAAGTTTGGTCTCCTAAAGATTCAGGTTGGCTTCTTTTCTGCTTATTTATTATCAGTGGTGTCTCAATTCATGTTCTGCATTAATATCCGTAACAGTGTTACCCCTTTTGTGTAGATGGTACTTTAGAGAACACTTCTGAGATGTCATTGCTCTCAGTAAGCAGAGGTGGTGATGCACATGATGAACAAAATGCAGCAGATTCCAATTAACTTTCTTTTCTACTTTATTGGCAAAGCTGTGCTGACTGTAAGTAATAAAATTAAAACTTATTTTCATGACTACTGTCAGTGATTATGATTCTGAATACACCACACCCAGTCCTCTGATAAAAAAAGGTGTCACTTTAAAAGATTTTCAAAAAGGAAAAAAAAATTTATGTATTTTTTTTAGAACTAGAAGTATGCTTTTAATATTTAATTTTTAATATTTAAACTCTTAGAAGTTCTTATTTTAGGAGTAATTACCCACAATTAAGGACAAAAATATATGGCATATAGATTGTTTTATTTTTTCAATTAATCTTCTAGTATGCTGTTGAATTTTAACTATTTGGTAAATATTCAAAGAGTTGGTGAATATTAAAATTTCACACTTGCTTAAGCATTTATTTAATGTCTTTATTGTGACAAAATGCATCACAGCCTATCCTTTAAGTAGAAATGTGAGTTCAAATTAAGTAACTACAGTTATGTAAAAGCATTACCCCATACACTTCAGTCATCAATAACTGATGTTGCCAGATACACTGGTCTCATACCAGATCCATACAAGCTAGGCAGGATTAGGATGAGATTTTTACTGTTGTCACAGTGCAGACTACAAAAGTATTGCAAAATTAGAATGGTTTTGGATTTTTTTCTCTCACACTAAACTCTTATCTAAATGAGATAAGTTTTTCATCTGACGTAAACATTTGGGCTCAATCCAAAAGGCTTGAGTTTCAGTTCTAGTTAAGAGCTATTAATAGAGAAAGAGATTAGTCATATAGAACATCTTATATAAGGTATCTTCATATATATTTTCCTTAAAGGCTCAAAATAGTTCATTGTTATTTGGCACCAAAGGCATGTTTCTTCAACATAAATATGTCTCCATATGAACTACCATATTTTAATTGTAAACTGTATGTCACCTCAACATTAACTATGTTGCAAAACTCAGTTCTCCATAGAACAGGTTCAACTGAATGACAGATTTAGAGACTATAAAGCTGTTGATTTATCAATACAGAAAGACAGGCAGTGTTCAGCTCTTAAAAATGGGGAAAAAAGTTACTGAGGATGAATTGTTATGTGGCTAAGACATGCAGAGGCCCAGTGCAATAGCACTTTGAAGGAATTTCTCTGATCCACTGTGGAAATCTACAGCATCACCTTCTCAGCTTAGCAATTATCGTAGCACTATTTTATAGCCAAGGCAGAAGAATAGGCACTCACTGAAAAATAAATATTGTCCTAAAATGACCGTATAAAATCTTAGGTAAGGATTCTTCCTTTGACTATAAATGTAGCCTAGTGACTTTCTCATATGTTGGTGTCTACATTGCAAATATCTAAAATCGTGTGACAAATTTAAAATTTAGAGTGGGATTGATTAACCTTAATGGAAGTAACAGGTGACATTTGAGACATTCAAATCTTCGTGAGCTTGGGAGGCATCACAAAAAACCTATTATCCTTGAGGGTCTTGGGGTCAGGCTGCTTGAGGTCAGGCAGTGTATGTTACATACCTAGAGTTAAAACATCTGCTATGTCTCTTTGCAGACAGTAAAACCTCATCTTTGTTATCTCTTCATCTTCTGTGATTTAGAATGGATTTCTCGTACATTTTCAAGGAGGAATATATATATTACATATTTGCAATTAACATCAGAGAATCTGGAGACGAAATATTGTAATAAAAAGAAAAAGAAATTATTTGTGAGACCTTATAAATATTTTCATGCTTTCTCAAGTATTGTTAGCATTAAAGGGCAAAATTCAATGAGTAAGACTCAAGGTAAAATAGTTTGACTTAATGGATATACCAACAAGTATGATGTGCTTGCTTTAGGTGGTAGAAGCTGTTAGTCTCTTTGCCGGAAGTCGTCTGAATGTGTTTATAAAACAAGTCTAAACTATCCTTCAAGACTGAAAACTCAGTCAGCTACTGACATATCATTATAGACAAAATCATAAGATTACTGATACTGATACACTCATACTCAATAAAAGTATTCTCCTTTCCTGTCTATTTTCTGTGTGTGAGAGAGAGCTCTGGAATTCTTCTGAGGACAAACTATCCCAGATGCTGATACTTGACTTCTTATGTCCATATATTACCTAAGAAAATGATTAATATTTGGTATTGCAGATGAAATTGAGCTTGAAATTAAAGGCAAAATTCCTTAAGGCACAAACACACAGGTGTATGTACGATGATAGAATAAAATTCTGGTTTCTATTAAGGCAAATAAAAAAGGGTAGTTATCCCACTGCAAAGGACATGAACATGCAAATTAAAAATTTCAAATTTAAACCTAAACTTCCATTATTTCAATATCTTGTTCCACCTGTTCTTTAGAATTAGACTTGCATCCAAATACAATTTGGGTTTTAAATATGAGATGTGAATTAGCTCTGGAGCTGGAGGTGTAGGGCTGGGGATGCTCTGGCTGCCCCCAGCCCACCTCTCTCTGCTTGGGACAGTGGGACAGTCCTGGCTGCCAGACCCAGCCCCGCTGCCCCTCCATGCCCAGGTGCTGAGGACACGCGACCCCATGTGCCCTGACACACCTGCACATTGACATCTGCCTTGACTGAAGGCAGTATTTCACCATTCAAACACCTAAATGTATATCAGTAGAGTATAAAATGTTTATTATTATTATTAATTTACATTGATCCCATAAATGCCATGTAAGCTTTATGGAACAGATAAAAAGACATGGTCCATGAAATGAAAAGCTCACCATCTAATTTTAGAGAAGAGAGAGCTGGGGTAACCAAATAAGTCATACTGCTGAAAAGAGTCATGAGGAAAGGTTTCCAGCTGCAAAAAAAAAGGTAAGCTGATGTGGAGCAGCACATGTATGCTAGGAAAATGACAATATGAATCTCTTAAGCTGAAAAAGTATGCTGCCGAAGGCTCAACAGGAATAAAAAAAATATTTTTTCATGTGTTGGGACTGAAATTAAACAAATGACTCTTTGTATGTGAATATCATGCATAAAAATAGGATTAAGGGAATACTGATCATATCATTCTGACTTCATAAATGTGCAAATTAAATAATGAAACACAGCAATTTTATTTTAACAGAGAACACACTGTGAGAATACACAGAGTTCTTTTCAGCAAATCCATTGGAGGAAAGATGAAAATCTTACACTACTGGCTCTCACTAGGCACCTACATAATGCCAGATTTTTCATATCACACATTAAATAGTTTTTGGCAGCTCATACTAGGCAGTATTATTAATGAAAAGACTGTTTTTAAAAATTGGCAGCACTGGTGTGAAAGTGAAACTAATCATAATGGTGTGCTGTGGGAATTATTTCAAGTCTGACAGAATTATATCTATTTCATTAACAGAGAGTCATTTTAAAAGGTAAAAATACACAAGAAACATTTCTTGAAATAAACTGATCCAGTAACCAATTAGATGTAACAACAACTTCCTGTAAATTTGTAGTTTTATAGATGCTCCATATTGAGCAGCCTATAAAAATATGACATGGATTAAACCAGTTGGATTATTTCCAGTTACTATTCCAATCTTCCAAACACTTTGCTTAATGCAGATAGTCCCTTACCCTTGTTCAGACTGTCTCTGATTTCTTTTGTGCATCATATAAGCATCAAGCTCAGTGTATGCTTCAGGATAGAGATCAAAGTTCTAATTCTTACTTATATTTATGTACTGAGGGTAGCATGTCTATGCTTTATACACAGTGCATGAGGAACAGATTTTATGTTTACAGCAGTGGTGCAAAGCAAAGCAAAAACACTGCCAAGGAGTACTGAAACCAGAGATGTTAAAGACGGGAAGGGCCATCCAGCCTGTCAATTTTTCACTGCATGTTGCCCACTCTTGCCATTTCTTACAGATTTTCTGTTTTAACAGATAATTGTAGTTTTTCTTTCAGATCTTTATCAGATCAGATCATATCATTTTCCAGTAAAAGAAATCATGTTCTTCTTGAATCTTTGCCATTATTAACTTTAGCATTTGTAGCTCAATAAAGTACTCATTGTATTTTAATAAAATACTTATCAGAGTATTCCTGATTACTGTCCAGAATATGACCCAAATCATGGATCCTTTTAGCCACATCTCAGCTGTGAAGTTCAGACTTGCCTTAGGCATCAGACTAGACAGTAGTCTTTTTCAAACTTAGGGCTGTTGTAGATGTTGAAAGTAGTGTTTCCCATCTCTTTTTGTTATGGGAATGTGTTGCAGTGGAATATCTTGTGCAGTTTTCTTCTTGCGGGGAGAAACCTGAAGTTAATCATCCATGTGTGCTCCAAATGAAACTTTCTGCACTTGAAATTGCTCAGTTCCTCTTGTTAACTACCACATCCCTGTTACCACGTTGCTGCCAGCCTGCCCACAGCTGCAAAGGGGAGCAGAGTTACTCCTTCTGTTGCTAATGCTGCAGGAAACAACCTTCAGTATGTGCTTGCTCTAGTGCCCAGCGAACTGCAGCCACAGCATTTACTGAGTCCTGCAACGCCGAGCTGCATGGAAGGCTTTGCTCTGTGTTTGATGGGTTAACATGATATATGCTTAACACGTTTTCTCCTATGTGTGAAGAAACTTTATTATGTCTTTGACTGTATCTCATGATTTTTACGGTCCTTATGATATTTTGTCCTGTCCAGATGACTTGAATCCAACACAATTCCCATATGCAGCACTCAAGACCTACAGTATAAATCATGACCCCGGCAGTTTCTAGAAGAAGATACTAAGTCCTTTAAAGGCTATAAAGGGATATTTCAGCACATGTCCCTTTGGCCATCTGATTTTTACTGAAATAATGAAAATGTAACACAGTTTTTACAGAAGAAGACTGTACTAACACTACATGTTTGTAAGAGGAGTTTTGTCCTTCTCTAATACTGTAATATTTCATATAGAGTATTTACCTCATTCCTGCTGTTCTAAGCATGGTGTGCTGGGTGCTGTTGCCGAGGTGCTGACAGGGGGGACTGCAAGGGTGGCCTCTGTGAGGAGAGGTTAGTGGCTGTCCCATGATGGGCACAGCTGGTTCCAGTCATCTCAGGTGGACTCACGTCAGGCACAGCTGAGCCCATCAGTGACACTGGTGATACCTCTGTGATAATTTAAACCCCAGTAACTTATGTAAGGTTTAATAACTGAATATCAGTTAGATTTGTACATATGCACTGTAGGGAAATAATATGTCATTGTGCCATGGCAACTATGAAAGAAAGTTTGAGTACCGTTCAAACTCTACCTTCTAAGTACATTCTTGCAAAAGTGAGATTCCTTCTGCACAGTTCTTTCCAATTTCAGCTGAAGCACTTAAAATGGCGTGAACTCCTAAAGAGTAGGTAGGTGTAAAAAAATTTTCTTTACATACTGTGAGCACATTGGTGTTTTCCTTTAAAAAGACACATACCAAATTCTCAAACAGACATGATTTTACCATTATGTTCTAGGTCTCTGGAAAGACAATGTGTTAGAGTGGAATTGCTGACAAACACATTAGTTCTAAGTGTATTGGGGCAATAACTAGATGTCTCCTTAAATATCTTTGTAGCTTATAGTGAATTCTGAGAAGTTTCAGGTTTTCACACAGTATTTCCAATAAAAATTGAAGTGGACATATTAAATACTTTTCATTAGAGCGGCTAATACTCTTTATTCATGAACACTTTTGTTGATTTATGATATCATATGATGCAAGGAGCTTATAGTCTTCTGATAGATTCAGATGAAAACTGGAGGCTAAAGGATTTTACAGCATACCTGGAAAATGTGCCTAAGCTTAATGAACAAAAAGTAAACTTTATCTCAATTACAACCTGAAGAAGGAAGGACGAGACACTAATATTATGTACAATATTCAGTAATACATTTGGTAGCTCTTCCTTATTTTTTTAAGAACCAGTATTTTGACAGTGACCTTGTATTTTAACTTCTGTGGAGACACACTCTCAAATAACATCCTTCTAAACTTATTAAAGCATGCTAGGAAATGGAACCACTCCGCCTACTACTCAACAACATGTAGGATCTCAAAGGTTATGTGGTGCCACTGTTATATTCTTTCTGAGAGATTTTAATAAGGAGACCTAAATTCTGGTTAGTTTTGCCTTCTCAGTGGTCTCACAGAGATTGTAGAAATGCAATTTCAGGTGGAAAAAAAAGCACTGTGAGATGTATCAAGGTTCATATGGGAAATACAATTCTACATTATGTGTAAAAAAGAAAGAAGGGGAAAATAAATAAAAAGCAATCTGATCTGAAACTACCACTGCCCAAGAGTAGCTGAAGGTTCAATGACACCTCCCTACAGGAGAACATCCTATAGAAGCTCACATGCAGGGGGCATAGTATCTCTCGACTCCTCTTTTTTGTTTTCCAGCATACCCAATAGCATTGCCAGTTTACTGAGAACCAGCTATGGTCTAGGAATCTAAAAGCATGAGACATGATTGTAAATCAAGGAATTAAGATCATTAGTTAAAGAGTTAAAAGTTAACTCTGTCAAATCTCAGTTTGCATAATAGAGAGTCACAGAATTGTTTAAGTTGGAAAAGACCTCCAAGATCATTGAGTCCAACCTTTGACTGATCACCACCTTGTCAACTAGACCATGGCACTAAGTGCCACATCTAGTCATTTTTTGAAGACCTCTGGGGATGGTGACTCCTCCTCCTCCTCCCTGGGCAGCCTGTTCCAATGTTTAAAAACATTTTTCATGAAGAAATTCTTTCTAATATCCAATTTAAACCTCCCCTGGCACAACTTGAGGCCATTTCCTCTTGTTTGGGAGAAGAGACCAACCCACACCTCGCTACAGCCTCCTGTCAGGGAACTACAGAGACGAATAAGGTGACCCCTGAGCTTCCTTTTCTCCAGACTAAACAAGCTCAACTCCCTCAGATGCTCCTCGTAGGATTTACTGTTATGATGTGTGCGCACAACGTTCATTGTAAATTCTCATCAGGCTGAACAAAGATACCAGACCATGTGTCAGGGAACTCTTGTGCTTTTATTGTACAGTCGCTTTAACTCTGGCAACTAGACCACTGTTTAGCCTCAAAGATGTTGGCTAACAAGCTCTTAAATTCTCAATACACTTTGTAAAAAGTGGAGGCAAACAAGCCCTTAGACTTTGTACAGTACATTTCTGTAAGTTCTCAACTCCCACAACACCACTCCTCAAAGGTGGTGGATGACAAGACGCGACACACCACCAAAGGTACTAGCTAAGAAACCACAACACACCAGTACTCAAAGGTGTTGGCTAACAAGCCACAACACACTTCTACAAGCTCCCCACTCCCACAACAAAGTTCAGTACCGAGAATGGGGTAGAAAACCACAGCTGTTTTGAACAGTCAAAGCAATGAAGGAGAGAAATAAAGACAGAAAAAGAAGAGAGAGAACAAAGAATATCACCAGTCCTTAGATCCCACATTCATCCTGCTGTGAGCATGGTCCAGAGCTGGAGTGAAAGAGAAAGAGAGGAAAAAGAGAGCGAAGGGTCCTAATCGGCTTCCTTTTATAGTTAAACTGGTGCACACCTCTTATGTAAACTAGATTATTTTGTGCTTTTTGCTCACATATGCACAATCAGCCCTTTCAGCCTTCCTCCAGCAAGTGGGGTAGAGGGACATAACTGAGCACAAGTCTCAAAGTAGAGCAGGAAGCTGGTTAAAAAGAGCACTGCTCCACTTCCCAGGGATTCTCTCCTCTGATCACATTTTTACTGTTGTAACAGACAGAATATTTGAAACAAAACATGCTTTGGTCTTGTCCTTCCCACTTACTCTCCAGACCATTCACCACCTTCATTGCCCTTCTCTGGACAAGCTCCAGCACCTCAATGTCTTTTTTGGAGTGAGAGGCCCAAAAAGGGACACATTACTCAAGGTGTGGCCTCATGAGTGCCAAGTACGGGGGCACAATCACTGCCCTGGTTCTGCTGGCCACACTGTGTCTGATACAGGCCAGGACACCATTGGCTTTCTTGGCCACCTGGGCCCACTGCTGGCTCATGTTCAGCTGCTGTCAACCAGCACCCCCAGCTCCTTTCCTGCTGAGCAGCGTTCCAGCTACTTTCCCCCAGCCTGTAGCTCTTCATGGGGTTGTTGTGACCCAAGTGCAGGACCCAGCACTTTGCCTTGTGGAACCTCACACTGCTGACCTCAGCCCATTGATCCCATACACTAAAGGGAGGCATGGATACACAGTGTATTAGAACAGGTTGCCCAGTCCACGCAGACTCATTCATCCTTCTTCACTACCTTTAGCATTCCAGATATTAACTATTACCAGGGTTAAAAAAAATTCTGTATTTCTATTTTTCATTTTTCCAATTTTAACCTTGGGCTTTTCTGCTAGATTAAACTGACAATTTAAAATAAGGTTATTTCCTTGCTACATTGTATTAGCTGCTCATGCTACTGAATAAATTTCTGTTCAATAAAATAATGGATTGATTTCTTATATTTGGGTTAGAAATTATGTTTCCACAACCAAATACTTGATGTTGCAATTTTCTGCATCGATAATGGTATTAAAAATCTTGCCAAATATGGGCATCAGAACAAGACTGTTCCAGTATATTCTCACACCAGCATTTTTTTCCCTATAATACCTTTTAGCTACTTAAAGAAGCAGATGTGGAAAGTTTCCTTAGACTGTCTATTTTTCATGAGTTGGACGTCAGTATCAGAAATGATAAATTATCCAGTTCACTTACAGGGTACCAGGTAGCTCCTGTCTGCTACTTGTTGAATTATTTTAAGGTTGCTTATGTCATGGTTATTTCTGAGAGAAAAATAGGCTTGTCTTTGCACAGTAACCTGAGAGAAAGAACAATTTACCCCTTGGAATTTCACTTTGAACTGAAATAGGTTAAAAAGAAAGTAGATTTCAGTTCAGTTTTTGTCATGAGGGAGTTTTTTAGAATTCTAAAATCATATTCAAAGAATTTCTTTTGTCATAATATGTAACTAAAGTTTTAAGCTTACATTCAGTTCTATCTTATTTCTTTTTCTCTTTTCCTTACTCTATACTCTAAATGTCATTCATCTAAATGAAAACTTCAGAAGAAGCTTATTAAAAACTTTATCAAAATGTAATACACATTTCAGAAAAGAGATGGGCTACATCTCTCAAGGAAGAGCATTCATCAGAAAGTTTTAAAATGAAAGGCAGGTTTCTAATATCTTACAAACATATAAAACAAAGGTCTTCATAAAAGGAAATGTGTGCATATGAACTCTTTCCTTTTAAAAATATCCTCAAATTTTGAATATTTGCAATAAATATAAAACATGATATATAAAACAGTAGAAATTTTCCCTTTTAAAAAGTAATCTCTTTCACTTCACTGCAATATTTTGCACCAAAGAGCAAACTCAAATATTGCCAAAAAGACATATAATGAAATAGTTTACATGAGAAAAAAAATAGCAGTGAGTATGACAAATAATTAATGTAATGAAGTCCCTTACCATACTTCTCCAATAATTCTGCCAACACCATGCATGTATTTTAAATTAACTGGAAGTAGCACAAATGAGTTGTGTTCAGTGTTAAAATATTGCTTGAACCATTAGATTTGTTCTTATTCTCCCACATCTATACCTAAAGGTATCATTGTCTGATTGACTAGCCATTTAATGGTGGTTTGTGGTAAGCTCGCTCTGAAGCAGATCCAGCATAGCAAATTTGATCAGGTACTCCCCTCCGAAACCTCATCACCAAACTGCCTGTAGGCATCCGGCAGTGGGAAGTAACTGTACAACAGGGCATACAAACACAGCATGAAAAATATTTAATTACTTCTATTTTTCACCTTTATGGACCAGAAATGTAAAGTAGAGGATGATTTATACAATAGAAGTAATCAATAGCAAAGAAACTGGTATGATGTTTCTCATACTTATTATTTTGTTTAATAAAGATGAGTGTGTGATTCAGCTACATGCTAGACACATGAGGTAAGAAAGAAAAATGATGTAATAAAAGCCGAGGAGAACAGGCAAAAGAAAGAAGATGTGCAATTTCAGAAGGATCCCTTCTTACGTGAAGATACTCTATTAGGGATGGTGATCATGGCCTATATTCACCACATTCATAAAGTTGTAAAGTCATTGCCTTTGGTTAAAATGCAAATCTAATAAAAATTATTGACAGTAATTATTTAAATAAAGCAGAAAAAATTTAAAAAAAAACATAGTTGCAAATAACACTCTGACTGCTCTAATTTGGACCAGTGAAAATTAATTTCATTTTGAAATTTAAGCAAGAGAAAAAAAGAAAGGACAGGACTGGGCAAGAGAGAAGAAGGGGTAAGAATGGGCAAAAGAGAAGAATATAAAAACACAGACTTGTGAGTCTGGCTCAGCTTTCAAGACCTGTTTAATTGTTGATAGAATCTATCTCTGAATTTAGCATATTTATAAGATAGGAGTTTTGATTCAAGGAAAGGTAAATGCAAAAACTGCATGCAGAAATATTGAAAACGCATCAGTAATTCCACTGCAAAGCAAGAACTGAAAATATTTTATTTTTCTGTATTATGTTTTAGGTCTCAATAGGAGCATCATATAAATGTATGAGCTACGGGCTGTTTTACCATTTTGAAATATAAGTCTGATTATAAATAGTGGGAAATCTCATAACAGTAGCTTGCAACATTCTTTAAAAATGGATGTAAAGGTATCAAATGCCACTGCACCTTGCTAATAAGTCATTCATACTCTAAGGGTAAGTATAGGTATAGAATTCAAGCTCTTTCCCTGAATATTAAATAGTTGTTAAACAGACATTTACAGACAAAGGAAATTCACCATGTGTTTCTGAATTGCCAAGCATTATATTAATATTCAATTGGTGAGCTGCTGTGTAAAAAGAAGGACTTGCTAGAGGCTTAAAATGCTAAATGCATGTCTCAATTTACTGTAACTGCATACTAAAAGCATTGCTCTGTCATACATTAGGAAAAAAAGTTCAATAGCTGTTGTAATGTAGGAGAAGTCCAAATGCAAGGTACTTGGTTTAAGTTCTTAGAATTAATTGAAGTCATAAGCACACTAAAGGAGGGGGGAAATCCTTTGCTTACATGAATATATAGTGCTTTTCTTCTTAAAATTATATCTCTTCTAGGCTTTTGTATTAATCAGTACTTTAAAGGATATCTGTTAGAGTTGAGTGAATTGTTCTGGTTGAGTTAAAGCTTATTTAAACATTTTGCCATTACTTTCACTTTTTGAACCATACATGGTAACATTGAAATATGCTTGGCTACAGATTTCTTCTCGTTCTACTTAGGGAAAACAGAAGAAAACTAGAGTCTTCTAACTATGCTGAGTCCATCCACGTGAATTCAATGAGATCAAATGATCTCAAAAGATGCTCAGGGCAACCATAAGCAAACATATCCCCTGTGATGCCAAAAGAGCACAACTATGAACTGGGAGGCATACCCAAATTCCATGCAAGTCATGTGCAAATCACAAGCAAAGTCTGATTAACCTAGTTAAAAATCAACATTATCCTTGCAGGCTGTCATCATGTAAGGGTTTGATACCATAGTAATGTTAGTGACAATGTTATTACCATCCATGCCAGTCTAATTGATTCAGAAGTTTACAGCCCACTCATCAGTGCATTGCACATTTCTATTCAAATATTAAGGAAGGCTTTAACAAATTTATTTTCTTCCAAGAAAAAAAGAATGCAAAAGCCTGAACAAAACTGGTATTTTATTTCTTCAGAGGTAGCTTGTCTCTTTCTCTATAGTCCTATTTAAAAAGAAGCCTATAGCTATATTGCCTCAGGAAGCACCAAGAAAGGATATTATTCTCTCACAAAGGCATGGTTTCCTCCCTATTCTCTCATTACTCCCAGAGGTTAGCAATTTTTTACTAGCTCTGAACAATGCCAAATGCTGTCTCAGCAACACTGAACACCACATGGGACTTGGAGGGAAGGAGAGAGGAAAAATCACGGTTCCAGTTTTCCTTTGGTCCAATTTCCTTACAGATGCAGAGACTAAGCAAGTTCTGACTGTGCCCTTGCTCTGCCCAGATTAGTTGTTGCAGCAAAGAGGCTGGGAAGAGAGCCTGAAGTTTTATTTCTCAACGTAAATAAGGATAATAGTCTGAGATTCAGAATTATTCTCAGTTTGTAGATCTTGAATTAATAATTCTCTATACACATGGGATAAAGCCTATAGCACAGAATTCTTGTACCTGAATTCATATTACTTTTATATTTGTTGAAATTTCTCTAATTCAGAAAAATTTTTATTCGTGGTCACTTGTTTGGAGAATACGACTGATCCATCTCCCTTCCCTTCCCTTCCCTTCCCTTCCCTTCCCTTCCCTTCCCTTCCCTTCTAGTTACCACACTAAGTTTTAGAAAGCATAACTTTTAAGTCCAATCTCCCCTTTTTACAAAAAGTGTTTAAAATCTTTAGATTGTTCTAAGGAGAGCATATAAGAACAGGGCTGTGCTCTAGGCTGTAGAAATGTTTCAGTGGAATAACACTGTCAATTTTCAGTCCAGGTTTTAGTGACAACTGATTAAACCATGACAAAATATCCTTCTTCTAAAACAGCACTGTCTGGAAATATATTCTTTTTTGTGATTAATGCAATGAAGTGTGTGCTGTAAGATGCCTAATTCAGTTGTGTGCATTCAGAGAACTATCCTTACTGTAATATATTAAAAGGTTTAAGCTGCGACTGAAGAATGGCTGTGAGTTACAGAGGAAATGAGCTCTTAGAAGTCTTTCATACAAACAGGAGAACTAAATACTGTTTCTGAAAGATGTTCCTTTGAGCCGTACTAAACATAGGTCTGTGCAGCAGGGTATATTGCACAGAAATTCCATAGACAAGCAGCTGTGGCAGCAGACTTCAGAGGAATTCAGTTCCCTTTGCAGCTGTAATTTCAAAGAGTTGTCAGCTTAAAAACTTTTCAGGTGCTACAAAATAACATAATAGCAGTAATTAAAGAAGATTTAGAAGTTTTATTTTTGTCCATTTGCTGTTCCTATACTATCATTATTATAGGCAAACCCATCAGGTTTAAAACAGAATTCTTTTAAAATAAGGAATTACAAATATTAGTAATATTTTCTAAATCCTCTGTTATGAATCAGAGTATTTCTGTCCCACTTCAATAGTTGTAGGGAAAAACACATAAATCATAATTTATGCTGACAACAGACAACAGACAACAGACTTTGAACAGTTTAGTTTTATAAAACCTTTGAAACATTGCTGAACCTCGTTGCACATAGGTCTCAATAAATTCTGTTCCTAAATGCTTAATTTTCTCCTAAGTCTAGTTTTTCTACAAGCAGTTTTAGAAAGGCCTGAAAACTGAAAAAAAACTTAGTTTTATTATTTATCCTGCGTTCTCAATGGACCCTGTAGCTTTCATTATATTTAAACAACACTCTTTAAACAACAATCTGGTGTCTGGGATGGAGCTAATTTTCTTTATAGCAGCCTGTATGGTGCTGTGTTTTGGATTTGCAACTAAAACAGTGTTGGTAACACATCTATTTCTTTACTGTTACTGGGCATTATAACTTCAGGGTTTTCTCTGTTTCTCACTCTGCCTCTATAACAAGCGAATAGGCCAGGAGTGGGCAAGAAGCTGGAAAGGGACACAGGAGGGACATCTCACCCTAAACAGCCAAAGTGATATTCTAGGCCATGTGATGTCAATACTCAGTAATTAAAAAAAAAAAAAAAAAAAAGGAAGCAGGGAGGATTCAATGTAGTTGTTTTTCAGAGACTGACTGTACATCAGTCTGCTAATGGCAGATAGTTATTGCCTTTGCATCACTTTCGTGTTTTTTGTTTTGTTGGTGGGTTTGGTTATTTTGGGGTTTTTTTTTGGGGGGAGGGGGGGAGTGTGTCTCTCTTTTGCTTACCAAACTGTCTTTATCTCAACCCATGAGTTTTCTTGGTTTTCTTGGTTTCCTATTCATTCCTCAGTGCAGTTTTGGGGGGAAGCGAGTGAGTGGCAGTGTGGGTGCTTAGCTGCTGTCCAGAGTAAGCCTTGAAGTGTTTGTCAGGGTTGCAGGCATGTGACTGGACTTCTGACCTGACCTACGGCTGAAGTTAAGTGAGCAGGATGTGATAAACTACGGGAGAAATGGCCAGACATGACAAATAGCAGTCTGAGAAGCAGCCAAGCGTTAAAGACAGTGCCACAAAGCAAAGATGCAGCTCACAAGTGTTTAAGGACAGAAACAGGAAAGGGCTGAGCCTCACAGATCCCTTCAGAGAGCACTGAGTCCCACTGGGAGTGTGTTTGCTCAAGGCCAGCACCGCCAGGATAACTGTGATGGTAATGCTGTGCACCACTGTCACCCATGTGGTGATGATAGCGAAAATTCTAAACTGGGTATGGATATAGTGGTGAGGAGACTGAAGGACAAAAAAATAAATCAGGGCAGGTTATGAGGGTGCAAGAGTGGAAAAAAAAGGGTCAAGAACCAGAAAAAATGATAACAATTTATGTAAATCATCATCATTGGTGCTGTCCAGGGATACATGACAGGCAGCCCTGTGCTTGATGACACAGGCTGTGATGGGCTAAACCCTTAGGAGCCTAATGTGATCCCTATAAAGGAAGAAGGCCCAGTGGAGATGGGCAAGGGTGATGTGCCCATGAAGCTTAGAGAATAACTCAAAGAAGATAACTTTATCTCAAAACAAAGAGGGAGGTTGGCCTTTGTTTTAGCAAATAGCTATCAAGGTGAGTGTTTCAGCTGGTGTAAATGTTTCTCCTTTAGTTCATTAAATGAATGTGAAGTGTGATGCTCCCTCACCAATATTATGGAGAAAAGTCCATGTCTCCTGGCTGCACAATCAAGTCAGACACCTGTGTTCTCATCAGAACATCATTCTGCTCCAGGCTTTGCTGGTCAGATCAGGGTTGCTCACCAGGGACCTTCAAACAGCCCCACTCACAGGCTTTACTTCACCTTATAGTTAGGTTTTCTCTGCTATTTCCTCCTCATGGATAAATAATTCTCCTGCATTAAACTTTTTTGCCATTTACTCCAGTTTTACTGATTTTACATACTTGGTTTAATTTTGGCCTTAGACACCAAACCCTTGGTGAGCCAGCAGCATCTGTTCCACTATATTTTTGGCTTCTTTTGCTTATATTCAGCTCTGTACTATCACAACTTCCATAGTTTCTGCCTTTCCTGTCTTAGTAGCTTAGGCCCTGGTCAGGTGGTACAGCTACTTTTCCACTTATATTTTCTGCAGGATCCAGGAAATGGTCTTTTTGAAACCCTAAGATGGAGCTCTGTGGAACTGCACTAGAGACATGTCACCAGTCTGATGTCACCCCATTCACTCTAACCCTTTGTGCCCAACCTGCGAGCCCGTTGCTCACCCATAACATGATGCGTTTATCCAATTATGTGCTGGGCATTTTAATATAAAGAACAGTGAAGTGTGCTTTGCTTGATGCTGGCAGGCACATTCCATAGTGGCATTTTCCACAGTTCTGGTACATTCCAAGAGTCTTCCATATCTAGCTCCTTACACAGTGATTTTTATTTGACTAGATGACCTATTAAAGAGGAAATCCCTGCTATCACTTTGAAATTCTGCCACATTGCTGTGAAACAGCAATTCAGACTATAAAGCAGTAAAGAAAAAGCACTGAAAGATTTATATTGTACAAGTTTAAATTAAAAAATCTGTTTGTTTGTATTTGCAGCAGTTACTAATTAAAACTTCAGATCAAAATTCCATTAGTCTATAAATAACTATAAATAACAATACTTCCTTAGACTTTTTCTGAAAAGTGTTCCCCTGCAAAAATAACAAAAATATCATCTGTCATTCACAGAAAGATGTACTGGTTGGAACTTGAAAAATTACTTGTTTAGTCTCTTTCTTTGCTATTAGTTTTATGTTCTGTCTTTTTTAAGCCTTTTTTGGTTTGTTTTCTTTACATAAATTTGCAAGGTTGATGAAGCAATTAACCAGATAGGACAGAGGCTAATTTCTCTGAATTACTCCTGAGAGACCACAGAACCCTGTAAAACCACCTATATACTGAAAAATCAGCTTTCATGAGCTGAGAGTGAGTTTTGAAAAATCACTGGAAATTACTCCTGAAATAATATTAGCATAGTAATATGCTAATAGGACAATAAAAAGAAGCTGAGAAGTAAACTGCAACTCCAGGGAGAAGAACATAGGTTTTTTTCTTTTGTGGAGATTACTTACATGGGATATTATCAACTTTTTGTTGTGAGGAATTGCAGCTATAAGAAGAAACTGAGCTGTTGCTCAGACAGTGCAGTGATAGTGATGACTGTGTAATTTTTTTTCCTAAAGAAACAGCTACAGAGAAGAGTTTGTGTAAATAGCTTCTCGTTCATTAGCAGAAGTGAGAAGTTTTCCTGGGGCTGTGGCTTCTTCTTTTTCTCCTGGAACTGTTCAGCTTTGCTCCGGTCCGGAACACCATCACCGGGGGGCCCCACACTGCGGCCCGGGGGGGCCCGCGCCGCACCCCAGCTCCAGAGAGAGCAGAGCCACAGCCACAGAAAGGACTCTGAATCTACCAGGTCTTCTCCACAGCGAGAGGTTTTATTATTATATAACATTACTCATTTTCTTCTCGTGCCTGTGTGTGCCCTGCTTGTTAAATAAACAGTCTTCTTTTTTTTCATTTTTCTCCAAGAAATTTCTTTCTGAACATGTGGGGGAGGGGCTTCCAAAAATGAGAAGAGACATTCATCTCAGGGCATTTCCTCCTTAATTTGTCTCAAACCAAGACAAAAAAATTGGCAACTTCTCGCTGTAGCCACTGAAATTAAAAGGATAAGTAAGAGAGAATGTTAGTTGAGCAAATAATATATGAGTTTTGTGTTAAACAACTCGTTAGCACAGATCAAATATGTCAAAAAGCTTATTAAAATATTACTCAAGAAGGCATACTAATAAACATAAATATTTAGCCAAAATCTTTTTGGAGCTGGATGGAATTTCACCTTTTCTGCATCACAAATTGAAACAAAAATGTAAAATGTCAATATTTTTTGGAAAAAAACCCATGTTATATATTACATTTTGTCTTGACAAAGCATTTTTGTTTTGTAAAGTCAAAAAATCTTCTATAGATAAGAAAAGAAAGTTTTACTTCTGTAGTATCATTTAGAATATATAATACAGTAGTCTGAATCACAGTGCAAATATTATTGAGTCACAGAGTCATAGATGTTAAAAGATGTCCAGCACCAGTCTCGATACTGATTCTTGATGAACATCATTTGTCACTGCTCTGCACTTGGACATTGAGCCATTGGCCACAACTCTGAGTGCAACCCTTCATCCAATTCCTTGTCCGTTGAGTGGTCCGTCTGTTAAATCCATGTCTGTCCAATTTAGAGACAAGGATGTCACACAGGACAGTGTCAAATGCTCTGCACAATTCCAGGGAGATGACATCAGTTGCTCTTCCCTTATCCACCAACACTGTAATCCCATCATAGAAGGGTCCAAATTTGTCAGGCATGATTTGCCCCGAGTGAAGCCATTTTGGCTGTCAAAAATCACCTCCAGATTTTCCATGTGTCTTAATATAATTTCCAAAAGGATCTGCTCCGTGACCTTGCCAGGCACAGAGGTGAGACTGTAGTTCCCCAAATCTCACTTCTTAAAAATAGTGGTTATTTTTATAGTGTTTATGCTTCCCATTTTCCAGTATGAAGTGTTTTGACACTACTGAGTCTGTTACAAAACTTCTGCCTCTTTGTTTTGCAGTTTGGAAGTGTGGGAGAGAATCTGTCAGAGTACAATATAATAGTGAGAAAATAACTGTCCTAAAAAAGTATCAGCCAACAAATACTTTTATCAAAAGTATTAAACTGTGACATGGCAACTTCTATCAAAGTTATCAAAATAGAAGTGCAAGAGTTTAGCTTTATCAAGTGTTGATATTAATAGCTAAAAGTGATCTTTTAGGCATTTATTAAACACTTCTGTTATAATTAAGGAGAGGGAAATTGGGTAAATTTGGGAAAGTAAATGTGTATAGTGATACAGTAGGAAATGTCACCACTTAAATAAAAGTTCTTTCTCTTCTCAATCTAGACAATAAAATTTACTAATGAAGCTTCACAGAAAGGAGAAAAAAAAAACAAACTGTGCTGTTTCAACAATTATGTTATCCAAATCACTGCAGATGAACTACAGATCATCACTTTATTTTATTTTTTTAACTTAACTATGACAGTTCATGTGAGGAGAATGGCCAGTGCAGTGGAGCGGGAAAAGAAGCATTGCTTGTTTTAGTCATATCTGAAGAGCCAAATCAAACACAAAAATCTAAATTGGTGAAATCATTCAGTCTCTCTTAAAAACTTGAGGCACCAGTACTTAGATGAGTCATCATCATTCATAACATTAATATAGCATCATAGATGTGCATAGCACTTACAGTGTTCATTTAGAAAAATATGGTTTCATCATCATCATGCTCCTAGTTTCACAACATCAAAAGTGTCTGCATTCTAATCAACCTTGACCAGATAAATTAATAGAATATTTCTCAGAAGTGTAAAGGAAACACAATTCCTTTTGCTTGATAATAAAATTTCTAGGAAAGCAGAAGTATCTTTGCTATGAGCAAAACATTTCTGGAAAGTAAAAAAAAGCCAACAAAACCCAACTTTACAATCCAGGACAGCAGTATCATTCTAACAGAAGAGAGAAAATTTATTATTATCAACAGTGATCTATGTCTACATGTGATCCTTTCCACATGTCTTTGAAAGCCATATACTGAACATAAGTGAAAACAAAATTCTTTTCAATTAAAAATACAGATAAGAAACTTGGTTGAACACATACGGTTGAAATTTTAACTTACATCTTGTGTGAAAAGAATAGGAAATATAAAAATTGAGGTGTACCTTTTGTTAATGCACTCTACTACTAGAAAGTCCACCTGACTCTACAGGGGGCTGGTCACAAGGTAACTAAGACTGCTGTCTGTTTAATGGGTAGATAACCTTCCTCCAGACAGAAGTAATAACAATCTGAAAAATATTCTTAGTGAACAGTATTACACATATACTAAATAAAGAGATTTTGTAAAAAGCACTAATTTAAAAACCACAGAGATTTCATTAAGATACTACAATGTCAATTGCAAAAGTAAAAACAGTATGTTACATTAAAGACATGGGCAGATAAAAAAAATTCACCTTAGAAAAATGCAAATTGATATAGCTGATTGAAAAAAATTCTGAAACCAAAGCAATAACTGTACCATCTCAACAGGCAACCTTGTAAGAATTTTTTGCTTTCAAAAATTAAGGATTTTTTTCCATCAAAGATGCCTTAAATCGGTATTCCAGAGGAGCATTGAGACTAGCTGTGCTCTCAGTTCTGCTGACTGACATATATATGTTTGACAAGGCATTGATTCTGGTAATTCCTTTTCACCCCAGAGACAGTCATAGACAGATATCACTGTGCTTGGGAATGATGTTCCAGTCTAGGAATTCACCAGAAGATGTTGGTCTGACAGTGAGACCTGAGGCACATACTTTGTGAAGAAGGAAAAGGAGAGATGTTTACAAAATAAGTTTATTCCCACTGAGTTTCTAAAACATAGGCTTTAAAAATTTAGAATTCTTTGTTGTTTTAGGAGCTAATGTTAAAGAGGAGGTGACAGAAGCTCTGGCTAAAAACATTGACTGATTTGGAACCCAGTTACAGATGTACTAAAAGATGCTCTGGACCCTCTGTTCAGTAATTCCTTTTCTTTCCTGAGCTGGACCACCCAGAACTGGAAACAGTACTTCAGATGCAGTCTCACCAGGGCAGAGTAGAGGGGGACTGTAACCTCCCTCAACCTTCTGGCCACACTCTTCCTAATGCACTCCAACACTCAGGCACAGAATTTCCTGCTGCTGCTACTGTCTGCCTCACTGACTTTGTTCATTCCACTGAATTGCTTTTCATTCTCTGTAATCAGAAATGTCAGCTAGATTACTCTTCCTGTTCATGTTATTGATATGCTTGGGTTTTGCAAGGCTGATACTTTGAAAAACCTTTGATCGATTAATGTGAAAGGCAATAGATGATACACCAGATTCAAGTACCTAAAGGAAGTCTACGAGAAAGAGGGAGAGGGACTTTTGACAATGGCTTATAGAGATCAGACAAGGAGGGATGGCTTCAAACTGAAAGAGAGTAAGTTTAGACTAGATGTTAGGAAGAAATTCTCTGCTGTGAGAGTGGTGAGGCACCGGAAGAGGTTTCCCAGAGAGGCTGTGGAGTCTCCTTTCCTGGAGACATCAAAAGTCCCCTGGACAAAATCCTGAGTAATGCACTCCAGGGGGCCCTATCTCGCAGTTTCTGTGGTTCTGTGACCATGATTTTCAAATAGCAAACAACTTCATCAATTTGCCACTAAAAGTATTGTTACTGTTTATTTATCCATGTATTTTGAGAAACCAGTTTACCATTAAATCACTTTGTAATCAACATATTGAATCCAATCCATTCATTCTGCAGAAAGATGGGCAATTCACATACATATGTCTAGTTTTACTCAATACATTTATGACATTGATTGTAAATTTTCAAATTTTATGGGAGTTTATTTCTATTTCAGTAGGTGAATTTCACTTCTACTAGGAAGAATGACTAGGATTAAGAAAATCTTGTAGGTAGGTTGTGTCCAGCTCAGTACAGTGACACACAGGATGCAAACTTCTAACTCCATTAATCACTTCTAAACAAAAAATCTATCTGCAGGTAGCAAGTACCATGTCTATAATTAACTTTAAAATAGATTCACATACTTTTTGGTCATGTAAGCTACATCTCTTGTAAACTCAGGCAATTTTCTTAAGACTCTTTGAGCTACCAATTAAAGCAAAAGACTTCTGTTGATACAGCATTCCAGACGGCAATTCAAGTCAACTCCCTTTACAAGCAGCAACAACAAACTATCTCTCTTTGTTGCATTTTCAGATACAATTGCACTTGAAAAATGCCCCTAACTAGCTACTGTGAATGGCAGTAATATTTTGAGACATATTTGTGGATGGCAAGGAAAGGACAGCAGCCTTCTGCTTTTTGTCAGTGTGATTCAGCCTGGAGGCCCAAGTGAAATGTTAGCTTTATTTGTATAGGAAGGCAGGCAAATGAAAGAAATCTAAAAAAAAGTGTGTCATGAATATAACAATACACTTTTTGGCACATTGAATCTCTTTTTCTATTGCTGCATATATCCTGTGTATGGGTGGATTTGCCTTACATCACACAAGATTTTCAGATAAACCTTTGGATTTTATCACTGCTGTCACATTAAAAAGTATTTGTTCCCAAGAAAATCACCTAGAACTAAACTTCAGATTTATGTATCCTTTATTCTTGGCTGCATTCTGTGCTATTGCATGGCTGAAAGAGAAAGAAAAAGAGAATATAAATGTCAGAGCCCTAGTCTGAGACCAGGATCTTGAGAGCTTTCTTAGGTCTTCAAGTTTAGACATAGTGAATGTGGTTAGAGAACAAAGCAGCCATGTATATTCAACATCATTCAGCTGTTTCATATCTGGAAGAACTAGATTTGGCCAAAACACGGTCAGTGTCTGCATTTTCAAGTATTGGGCAACTGGGTCACAGAAGATTGACATATTACTTCACAAAAATCCTGTACAGAAATGTAAACTCCTCAGGAACTGACCAAACACAAACTTTGGGGTAGAAAAAACAGCAAGTGGATGATTAATCATCCCATGAAAAAAGTATAGAAACAGAGAGATAAAAAAGAAAAAAGGGAATAAATGAAATAAAGGGGGGGAAAGGAAAAGGGAAATATCAGACTTGTAGTCCCTAAAGTTTTGATTCACCGCACGTAATGCAGAGGAGTCTATAAAAAAGAAGGATCTCTGTGTGATTTTGGCAATATACATCAACCTTATGCACAGAACTAGCTCTAAATATGAGTCCAGAAGCCACAGTCAGTGATTCCTTGCCTTTTAATTTTACCATATAAGCAATTCTGTGAATTGGGTTTTTTAAGTCAGAAATATCTATGCCCTATAAATTTAACTAACTCATTTTATAATGGGTTGTTTGTTATCTGACAATCGCATCTGATGCAGATGTGAACTGAGAGTAAGAGATTCAATGCATTTTCAGGGCTCTGTGAAAAAATGAGTTTTCTCTTTGACCCAGTGCTTCAGAAGCAAACACATACCATCATTTTATCCCTTTAGCACTAAGAAAATAATACTACATTGAGCATTCCTATTATATCCAAAGTAGTTAAAATAAATTCCACCTTTCAGGAAAGCTATTAATTGAAGAAATGAGAGCATATTGATCATTCTTTAATTTAGAAAAAATAGTACTAGAATTTTCTCTGTACACTTTACAAAAAAAATATTGCAGGAAAGTCACTCTGCAAAGAAATTAAAATATATTTGAACTCAAGTAATTAAATTCCTGTGAGCTACTTATAAAAAGAGTATCCAGCAAATTTTCCCTCAGGATTAATATTTGTACATGCAAATAGAATTAGTAAGATATGTGTAGAATATCTGGAAGTATTAGGCAGAGGGTGTTTTTTCTGACTAGCTATTACTCTAGGGTTCAGTGTAAGCCTTATTTTCTTCATTAAAATTGTTAGGTTCTAGTTAAACTACTTGAAATTCACTTCCTTAAAACCCTCCCATTTTTTTCCTGAATTCTGGAAAGCANCCCACAAACTGTACCTCTTTACAAAAAAAAAAAAATTCAGGTATTATACTAGATGTTGTATTCTAGATGATTTAGAAAATAGTTTCTGTGGTGTACTCTATGATTTACTGACTCAGAGTTTGAAATTCTTGCAAGTTATGTATCCATATTATGTTTACAAATTAAATTAATAACATTCACCAGAACTATAATGAGAATCTCTTAGTAGCATATTGCTTTATAATTAGCTGTTTGTAATTGAATCTGAAAGAAAAAAAAAATTGCACAGATTGAAATGAAACTAATTTGATCTATAAATGAATTAGAAATCATTGTGAAGTTTAAGTAGCCATAACCAGTTTTCTCATCAGTTATGTGAACAAGTAGTTTAAAAATGTAAAATCTATCACTCTTCAAAGAATTCATTCTCGTTGTCCAAAACTTTTAGCTCAGTTTTTACTTTAAATTCTATTTTTAGCATGTTAATGATTTTAGTTAAAAACTTATATTTACAAATGCAAAAATACCAACCAATATGAAAACCCATCTTCTCTACTGGTTAATCATATTTCTCTTATTTGTTTCCATATGAATAATTCATTAACTGTAGCACACATTCCTGTGGCAGTTTTGGTCCCAATGGATCCTCATCTTTACAAAATTTTTTGAAATTCTTAATCTACTTCATCTCAATAGCACCATAAAAATTTACTGATGTCAAATCATATTAAAGCACAGTAGGCAAAGTCATAAGCATATTATGTCATCAGCTAATGTGTTTAATTTAGAATAGCTTCAGTTTTCAATTTGTCAGTTGAGGGTTTACACGACTTCCTTGTGGAGCAGGAGTTTGACATTGAATTATGCTTTTACATCGTGTAGTAATGTAAAATGTTCAGAGCATTTTTCTCCATTTCAGGCAACTGCCCATGATATATCTGTTGACACCGATGTTCTAATACAGCTCATTCCTGCCAGCCATTTTAATCCTCTCTGCCTGAAGTGAAAAAACATTTAAGAAAAAGTATTCATCTTTATGCTGGCTCATACTACAATTATTACAAGGGTGAGAATTTCTAACAGTGTGCTGCAGCCTGAGCATTATGTGTTAGTCATCAGCTTTGATCAGTGTTTTGGAGCTTCACTGTTGATGGAAGGGATGGAAAGCAATTATATAGCACCACTGAGGTGCTATTCCAACTTGATCATGGTTTTGATTATTTTTCTTCTTTTGCTCTAGAAATGAATAAGTTTTATGATATCTAATTTCCTTTTACATTGTCACAATCACTCTTTTCTCCTTCAGTTATAAGCTATCAATAACAGTGCCTTAGTTATTTAATGCATTATGTAAAATATATGTATAAGATATAGAAGACAGGTACATGCTTCAAAAGGGTGAGGACATTTTTACTCCTTTGTAAGGTCACCCATATCCTTCTCCTCAGGGGCTGCTCTCAATCCATTCTCCGTCTCTCTCTGTATTTGTGTTTCGGATTGTCCCAGCTCAGCTGCAGGATCTTGCACTTGGCCTTGTTGAACATCATGAGATTTGCACAGGCCCATCTCTCCAGCCTGTCCAGGCACCTCTGGATGGCATCTCTGCCCTCTATCATGTTGACCACACCCAACAGCTTGGTGTTGTCAGCAAACTTGCTTAGGGTGCACTGTAGCCCATTGTACATGACACCAACAAAGATGTTAGACAGCAATGGTGCAATACCAACTCTTGAGGAATGCCACCAGAACATGCTTAAGTGTTCTTCTTTGTTGTACAATTTTAGGATGTGGCTATGTTGTCCTTATTGTTTTGGTTACTGTTTTGTATGACATGTATTGATCACACGGGGTTTTAGTTTTCTTTGTAGTGTATTCTGCAGTCTTATAGTTTCAAACAGCCTTTTCCCTTTTAAGTTATTTATTTTTCCAGAAAAATGTTGACAAGCACACCATGAAGTGTCTGTCATGCACTGTGGGATTTGGTACCGTGAAATCCCTCTTTCCCACCCCACTCCTGCCCATAAGAGTGAGTGAAAAGGTAGGCATTGCTTCTGTGATGAACTTCACCTTGTCAAGAGGAGAAATGAGATTTATAAATGTACCACAACAGATACACTATTGTTAGGTATCTAAGGTCAAGGGTGACCATTACTGAAGACTCAACTCTCAACATTTCTAAAAAGTCATTTCAATTTGGAGTGCTGCATTATCCTGCCCATATCTCAACCAATAGATTTGGTTCAGACCAGTTCTTCAGACAGTATGATAAATCACTTCAACTATGTGTCAAAAGTGAGTGCATATTTCTAAGAAACTTGAGGTTTAGTTTCTTCTCAGAATTAGATGTAGGGGTTTTCCTTGTAACCTAGAGCCTCTGGATGTTCTCTGTTCTATGTCCCTCAGAGCTGAGAGAAGTCTCGTGGGAGAGAATCATAAAGAGACTTTAGGAGAAATTACCATTTCCAATATCCAAGCAATCTTTATAACTTGACTATACCATCATATGTTTTATGTCTTGCTTTCTGTCCCCTAAGGTGTAAGGAAGGTGAATCTATTGTGAGAAGAAAAATCTCAAGATCAAGTATTAGATTAGAATCTATATTCTGCAGTTGCTTTGAAAAGATTAACATGATTTACACATACACATCTTTTGGGTTCCATGTTTTCTTTATGAAGGAATATAGGATTCAGAAGCAAGGCGTACAGGAAATGATTTCTTCTTCAAAGCATATGTACATTTATAGTAAATCCAGGAGACGAAAACAAATTGAAAAAGGGATTTTCTAAAGCATTACTTGTTAGAAATACTTGGAAAAAAAGTAAAGAAAATTAATCTCAAAAATGGGATATGCTATTTTTAAAATTAGGCTACTCAAAATTGAAACCCATTATTTGCATAATTTTATCCATATTTCCTGGATTTGAATGTACTAAGAGTGAGGAATTTCAGCTCTGTTTAAAAGAGATTTAGTTACTGACAGGATTCAAGTACAAAAATGCAAGAATGCACAGACCATGGAAATGATGTAACAGAAAAATAAAAATGTTAAGAAAACATTTTTTTTTGTTTGTATCAAGGACTTAAAACTAATTTTTAAAGAAGAGGTTAAGAAATAAAATAATCAATGAGAAAAAGACCAGGTGGAACATCCTTTAAAACTGTAAAAATTTTCCTGTTCACATGCGCCATATTAAAAACAAGTGAGAGTAATGAAATCTCACCAGAAAAACTCAATTAGAAATAACAATATATACATTATTAGGACTATTATATTATTATATCAAAAAAACAAGGATAGATTTCAAACAACAGCATATTTGTTTTTGAAACAGAAGCAATATTACTGAAAGTATCACAAAAAAACAATAGGTATACATGTGTGTTTAAAAAAATACAACTTCATTTTAAAGATTCAATTTAGGCAATGACATTCAGTAGAGTATAATTGGATGGAGTAAAAAAGATGAATTAAATTTCCAAAGTTCATGTGTGCTAACAGACAATATAAGAAAGGTTTAATTAACATCCTTACTATTTTTCTAATATATACAGAATCTTCTTATGACAGTTATGATTTTTTTTTAAATTTTAGTTGAGGCATCAAATAAGCTTAATAAATTTGTGTGAGAATAGGAATAGCTGTTAGGTTCCTATTTCATTATTTTTTACATTAAAACTTCATGCTTCAGAAGAGCGGTAATACTTGAGGGTTTCTTAGTTTTATCTTTGATTCTTGGATGTCTGAATCCACTTTATGTAATCCTTGCTCTTCCGCTCACTCTGCAGATGTTCTATTCATAGTGGTAGACATTTTTCAAAGAAAAGTGAAAGATCCATCAATGTGATTAGTAACTCTGTAAATGTCTCAAAAAAGAAACAGTGAAGAATAGGCAAAATTACCTAGAAATAAATTGACTAATTAGCATAGTATTCAGATAATTGAGTTACTGTTAAATGAGACAGTTTGGGCAATGGATGCAAAATACTCTGTCCTGGGCTCCACATTGCTGTAGTGAGCCTACCGTAAATTGATTAGCTAGTTCTGGTATTTCATACATCATTATAAGATGATGGTGCTCAAACTGGATCTGGTTTTTGTGCCCGTACACCCCTGGGCAGGAAACCATCATGATCACCTGCCATGCCCTGGCCCTATCCCAGTAACCTCTCCCACTTCTCTCCCATCAGCTTCATGTCTGACAGCCTTTCCATCCTTGTGGTTTTTTCTGTGAGGACTTCATGTTATTTCATAAAATATGAAGGAAAAAAGTGAGAAAGACAGTTTAGGGGCCATTTAATTAATTAATTCAATATATAAAAAAACCCCCAAATATTCATATTTATATTCATATTCATATCCATTCATGTTGGAAAACAATAAATACCATCACCTCCAAGACTGATGAAACATTCATGAAGGAAAATAGCAACACTACCAGAACATGGAACTGAAGCTGTGTCTTACAGGAAAAGTAAAACACACATTTCACTTACTGATTTCCTGAATGCCTTTTCAACTGGTGTCTAATGGATTGTTATTTATTTGAAAACAATGCTATTCACCCTAAGCAAGAAATAAATCACTTCATAGAATGGAAGTCTCATCCTTTCAAGTATGGGTTATATTTTTAGCCAGAAAAAGATAAATTTTTTAAAAATTGATTATCTTATGAAATCCCCTTGTTGGGCCAAAAACATAATTAGATATCATCTTTTATCTAGGTAGCAACATTAAGAGCTCATTCATGAATTCTAATTTACAGATAATTTGATTTCTGATCCAAATACTCTTCCTAGTTCTACACTTGAGAAGATGCTGAATAAGACTGCCATTCAGCTAAAGATGCTATATATAGATAATCAAATACATTGACAAAATTTAATTGAAGCAAAACTTCAATTAAACTTTCTAAGGTTAAAAAAGTTCTTCATATATTTTTAAAGTGACAATTGACTTTTACCATATATACATAGAGTGAGACTAGATTGCCCTAAAAAAAGGTAGGCTTTATACACCTTTCTTTGTATCCCTAAGGGTTGAATAATTTTAAACATTAATTTAACTTACATTTCATTATTGATACAACAAGCAATGAATTTCCATTAAAAGTGAATTGTTAATACATCTCTCTGTATTTCTAATCTTACTTTCTGATACATTTCTGATACAAAGCTATCATACATTTGCCAACCTTAGTGAGTGAAAATGTCATCAATTTGAACAATTTTGTTCAAATGAAGAATGGTAACTAGTAACTGCTGGATGAAATCAACTACTATTTTACAATTTGGGGGTTATTTTTGAGGTATAATAATGTTTAATAACAATATCTACATAAAGTAAGTTTGAATAAACATCACTCTCTTTTAAAACAAATGGATTAGGTTTTGCATGTACAAAGTGCATTTTTAAACTGTAAAGATACAAACCACAATTTTTATTTTATTCTTAAATTCATGTCCTTTTACTACTTATTGCATAATATCTATCCAATGGAAGAATGGGAGGGCAAGAACTTGGAAAAAAGGCACCTGGATGCCCCTTGGAGGAAAATGCCAAATTATGACAAACCTCTCCAAGTTCTACCAGCTGCTGCTGCTTCATTATGGGAATGCTCTTGTTCTAGGGAAGACATGTTGCCAGCCGTATCTGGAAAAGGCTGAAGGAATAGAGAATACCCTGTCAAACAACATTTTGTAGCAATTCTTTGTTCCTAACCAATATGTCTCAATTTCATAATTTCTACTCTTTTAAATTCAAATAATAAATAAATCTGTCATCCATGTATGCCAATACCATACATCAAGGAAAACCTCCATTTTGTTACAATACAGTTGGGAAAGTGTCATCATACAAGACCAGCTACAGAGCCTCCTAAGAGTAAATTCCAGTCAGAGTATAGATGAGATATTGTGGATGATAAATTGCAGTCAACCCCTTAAACCAAACTGCGATTCTTATTCTATGGATAAATATCCAGCCTTTGAGCTTATTATCTGACACTGCACATAGGAACAAGTCAGACAACACTACCAACACATTTTTAACTGAAAGACTTCATAGGAATGAAATAAATTTATACAGGGAAACAACATAGGGGAAATCTACTCATTTCTTATTTCAGATCTCTTGACTGTTGAGTCTTAAGGCTTCATATTCCACAGCTGTTGGTACAATTATAAGTATATTAGTAGTCTAGACAAATCAGAATATTAATGAATAGATGTCCTATGAGAGAAACAGTTTCCATATTTTTATCTAAAAAGTATTTTTAGACTCCAAATGCATCTACCAATTTCTGCAGATTATAGTGAATATTAATAAGACTGAATACTCATACGTTTTTGTACTGGATTTACTATGCAGGGGTGTTTCATTTGGGTCTACAAATCTTTAGACAACGGTGCCATCTTTTAATAACTTATATTTCCATTGTTTGAATGGTGTTTAAAGAGGATGTAAAGGTCCTTGAACAAGTCCAGGGAAGGGCAACCAAGCTGGTGAAACAGCTGGTAGGCATATCCTGTCAGGAGCAGCTGAGGACTTTGGGCTTGTCTAGCTTAAAGAAAAGGAAGCTGAAGGATGACCTCATCATTTGCTACAGCTTCCTGAGGAGGTAAAATGGAGAGGGAGAGGCCGATCTCTTTTCCCTGATATCCAGAGGCAGTTGTGTGGGAATGGTTCAAAGCTGCATCAGAGAAGGTTCAGACTTGATGGGAGGAAACATTTCTTTACTAAGATGATCATCAAATTCCAGGAAAGGCATCACGAAGAAGTGATCAGTGCCTGCTACTGTTCAGAAGGCATCTGTACAATGTCTGTAATAACATGCTTTAACTTTTGGTCAGTACTGGAGTCATCAGGCAGAAGGACTAGAAAACAGTTGTGGTCACTTCCATCTGAAACAATTCTATTCCATTTTTGAGATAAATGTGCAGTTTTCTTATATTCAGAAAAAGTCTTAAACAAGTACTCACATATAAACTCAAAGATTCAAATCTTGAAGTCATGAAAAAAATATGTTATCAGTTCATTCATTCATGTATTCATTAAGACTTTTCATAAACTTAGAGGCTTGACTGATAATGTTTTAAGTTTCCTTCTTGGAAAGAGTTTTAAACTACTCTTTTAGAAGAGTGGACACATGTTATTTTCCTGAATTTTAGTTGCAGATTTTGGGCTGGGTCACAAGTGTTAGAATAGCCTCAGTTTGTAAGTTGTGCACCTTCTGATATATGGTAGGATCCACAAGGGGAGAAATACGTTCTTGTGGCAGCTACAAGTTACCATATAATCTTCCCAGACAACCTAAATTTTCTTATAAGAACTATTACACGGTCAAATATCCTGCAAACACTTTTTCAGTGTTGCTCTCTGGAATATTATGGATCAAAGTGTATTAGATCACAATGGCCTTCCCTCCTGGATATTTGATCACTGGGCTTCATCACAGTGACTGTGTTAATGCTTCCTCTCAACAGGACTGCTTGCATTTTGTGTGATGTTAAGAAGTTCTTATTAGTGGTAATCCTTTGTTCTTGATACAGCTGTTGCAATAGGAATTATCTAAAGTAGATTAGCTGGTTGTTAAATTTTATACTTCCTAGAAGCAATTATGACACTGATTTTCTTCTTTTTATTAAAGAAAAAACTTACAGATTTAGAAAAAGTGCTTTACTGAATGGTCCTGTATAACTTGTTTTATATATGCCTACTCTGAGCTCAGATTTTGAACAAAAGTCAGTGTTTTGTTCATGATTTGTGTAGTGCTTTCATTTGTTTTTCTGTCTCCCTATGTTTCTATGTTACACCCTTGATTTACTGCTGGTTTGCCTTGATTAAGTCTTTTTAATATTCTAGAATGTGTGGTCCCACAGCTCAGACATTTTTTTCCAGTAGTGAAATTTACCAGCTGAAATTCTCCTTTTTTTACTGCATTCTGCCTTTAAACACTTGCTTCTGGGAAATGCTTCAATGCTTTTAAGCAAACTTCATCACATAAAAGACATTTGTAGTAAAAAGAGTGACTTGTCTCAGCAGGAAATGCAATTTTCAAAGACATCAACCATAGGAGATGTCTACATTCAACTATGTATTATGACAAAGAATTTGGTTTCTAGCAGCAGGAATATCTCTGAGCTGTAAGAAATCACAATGCTCTTTGAAACTGGAGAATATGCAATCTGTCCTATGCTGGAGATATATTTAAGAAGTGATTAGGCTTCTTTGTATAAAAGGGTAGCTGAAACAATGGCTGTCATCACATAAAAGGTGAAGAGTGTGAAGATGGTCAAAAACTAAGTACATGGAACAAAAAATGGTTTCAGTAAATTGTAATATTAAAAATAATGGATATGGATATGTCTGAATGTGGGAGCAATGCTAAAAGCAGCAAGAGAAGAAAAATAAGACCAAAAAATGCACAGTGTTCTGGGGGGAAAAAAATTTGGGTTGCAATCCAGGAACAGGATTTTGTCTTCCTTTATGTTATGTGTTCAGAAGAACTTAATTTTGTAACATTTTATTTATATAATAAGGACTGTGCCAAACATATTTCATCACTAATTTCTTCCTTTATTCAAAGGGACTTCAGAATTTACATTCGTAGTAATTAATTCAGTTGGTTAGAGCATGATGCTAATAAAGCCAAGACTGTGGGCTCAATCCTTGTGAAGGCCATTCTCTTAAGAGTTGGACTCAATATTCTTGTGGGTCCCTTCCAACTCAGAGTATTGCCTAATTTTAATGAATTAAACTGAGTGAGGTGCTGTACTAGCTCACAGACTACTGAACAACTGCTCCTATGGTTTAACTGTTAGGGCTCCCATGATTTATCCCACACCAAACCTCAACCTCCCAGACAGTGCCTGAGCGTGGCTCAGGAGAATAATGGGCCAAAGGCACCATGAATGAAGATACCTTTTGTTTTACTGTGGAAGAGAATACAGCCATACAGAGATGCATTATACTGGATCTATAATGCATCTATAATGCAGAGATGCATTATACTGGATTATAATGGATAGATTTGTTCTCTATCAAGCAACAGGGCCTGCCCCCTTTTACTTACTGGAAGAGACATAACCTATGAGCCTTTATATCAGTCACCTGAAATCGGACATTTATGTTAGGTGCAAGCTGATGTTGCACAATGCCAACCACTTACAGCGTTAACACTTAAATTGTCTTTTCCCAACCAAGTGTTAATACTGCACATTTACTGTATAGAAACAATTTTTAAAGTTTCAAATAATAATTGGCTAATTACAGAATCACAGAATCGCAGAATATGACAAGTTGAAAAGGACCCACAAGGATTATCAAGTCCAAGTCTTAACCCTTCAGGACCCTCCCCAAGAGTTATACCATGTGCTCGAGAGCACTGTCCAAACTCTTCTTGAACTCTGTCAGGCTTCATGGTTGATGTGGCCAAGACGGTTGCTAATCTCCACTTGCTCATGAGATCCACTCTGATGACCAGCAGCAGATCAAGGAGGGCATATTTCCCTTAGGACCTCTTCCATAAAGCTGTCGTCCAGGTTTTTTAGGAATCTTCTGGCCAGGTTGTACCAGGTTGTACCAGCTGTGTGATGCTCCCAGTTAATTTCTGGCAAGTTGAAGTCCTCCATAAGGACAAGGGTAGTTGACTTGGAAGTGTCCCTCAGTTCCTCAAAAAATAAATTCATGAGCATCATTGTCCTGGCTGGGAGGTCTACAGCAGACTCCTACAACAATATCTGCATTATTTGTTGGCCCCTTGATTCTCACCCAGAGACTCCCAACTGTGCCATTGACAACTGTGAGCTCCATACATTCTAACCCTTCTATTACACACAATGACAACCCCCAGCCTCTTCTGCCATGCCTGTCCCTCCTGAAGAGCCTGTAACCATCCAACAGGGCATGCCAGACACAGGACTCATCCCACCAGGTTTCACTTATGCCGGTTATTTCAAATCTCTGGGACTGGGCCACAGCCTGAAGTTCCTCTTGTTTGTTCCTCATGCTGCATGCAATAGTGTAGAAACATTTCAGGTGTAGTACATAGGAGCCAACACCTCATGAAGCAGACTGAGAGATACCATTAGTGCTCATTTCCTCAAGTTCTGGCACACCATCCCATCACTCATCACTGGCGAGCCTGGGTTTGTCCCTCTCCCCCTTTTGAATCAACTTTAAAATTAATATATGGGGAAAGATAAGAAGCCCATGGTAGCACAAAGGAGCACATGGCAGCACAGACCCTGGGGGGAGGAGGTGTCACATGGCAGACCCCTACAGAGAGGAGCCCTGGCTGGCTGGGAATTACACCATCAGACCCAAGTGTTTCTGCCCTAAAAGTGTAATAAAAGTCACCTTGACTTCCTGAAAGCTGGATCCTCTTTCAAAGTAAACTTGGAAACCTTGTCCAGAAAAGGTTCTCCCAAGTCCTCACTGTAAAATAGAACTCCCCAGCTAATGCAGACTCTGAGTGGTAGTAAAGTATTTAAGCAGTTGATAATATTACCTAGCTTATTTTTCCTGGTGCACACTTGTTGTTTTATTAAATGTACTGTTTTACTGTTCATAATAAGAGAACTGCATTTTATGTTAGGCATTTTCCTGGATTTAGTAGGTTGAAATATGTTCATGTTATGTTCTAATGTTAAAAGTGTTTTGTTTCATAATGCTTGTTTATATAAAACAAAAAAGAGGGAATTATGGGGAAAGATAAGAAGCACATGGCAGCACAAAGGAGCACATGGCAGCACAGACCCTGGGGGGAGGAGGTGTCACACGGCAGAGCCCTGCAGAGAGGAGCCTGCTGGAAGCTGACAGACGGGTGAGCAGTGCTTGATCACCCCACAGAAGGACATTCAGAAGGTGCTTTGCTGATGTGGCAACATGGGATGCGTCACATGGTGAGAACTGCCAAGTGAGGAAATACTGTACCTTAAAGAAGTGTATAAAACCAGCTCGTTCCTTTGAATAAAGAATTCCGATCCAGGAACCAGATTCAGATCCAGGAATCAGATTCAGATTCAGATTCAGTCTGAGATTCAATCGCCAACATTAATACCTCTGATGACTGTGTTATTCATCCATTTTTTGGTGAGAACTATTAAATCAGCATTTTATTTCAAGGTTTACAAAAGATTAAAAGAAATTAAAAGAAAAAGAGAGAGAAATAATAACAAGCAAGCTTTTTTCTTCTTTTTGTGAATTCAGTTGTCCTCAAAATATTCTCATCTTTATTTTAAGGTTCTTTTATGCTGTAGAATTCCTGAAATAAATCAAATCAGTCTTCATTTATGGCAATCAATGTATATGATTTAAACTTATATGCAGAATGCAGCACTCTTTGTTCCAAAGAGATCCCAAACAAATGATTATCATTGCTGTGACTGTGGAGATGTCATGCAGAAAGTCCTTAGTCCTACCTTACAGTATTAACTCAATCATCTTTCTTGGTTTTGCCCTGACATGAGAGTTTAATGATTACACTCACATTTTAGTCTAACTTGCCACTACTAATATTTATCCTGACATAAATGTTAAATACTTTGGCAGCCAAAACATTTTTGACTGGCCATTTTCCAGCGGGAAAAAAAGTACAGATCCCAGCCTGAAGAATGCAGAGAAAAGAATGATATCCCAGAAGAGCAAACTAAAAAATGAAATAAGTTCTTGCTCAACTGGATAAAGGCTTTTCCTAAATTTAAGTTCTTTGTATGTCCCTTGCTACATTCATCATGCTGCTATATATAGAGCTGCCTTGCAATGAGATTTTCTTAGTTGGATGACCAGAAGTGTACAGCCATCCCCAGTAAAGCCTCATATATCAAAAATTCTGGTGATGACTGCAGTAAAACTTGGAAATCCAGCTGCATATATTTTATGCTTATATCATATGGTGATGACCAAAGTTCTTATAAGGTCTTGAAATAAAACCAGAGAACACAAAAAATTGTTTAATCTTCAAACCAAGCAGTCATTGCCTGGCATCACAGTAAATCCATTGTTTTCCAGAAATGCTGATTGGCATTTCTACACTCACATTTGTCCTGTGGCTTGTGCATAGAATTAAACCTCAGCCTGTTCTACTTATCACATGGAGAACAAATGTAAAGTACAAACATATCCCCACCGGAAGTAGAGGAGGCCTAGTCAAATCAGCCACTTGTTCAAACAGTTATCCTCACTATCAGCTCACTTCTGTATACAACTCTCTAAGTATTATATCCTGATAGTCTTCCTTGATGGGTTATGTAAATTTTAAGTCAGATCCATAAAGCTGATGTAGTTTATGAAAACAGTTAGGAAATGGCTAGAAGGCAAATAAGATAGTAGAGGTACTGATTTTTCTTTCTCATTCTTTATTAGATTACTACGTAGAAGCTAATCACAAAGAAAGCATAGAATTGTTAAGAAGAGCCATGCAAGGTTTAAAATATGTCATGTGTAACGGTGTCTCTTTCTCTCTCTTTTTTTCTCTGACAATGAAGTACAGAGAAATGACACATTTTTGACCCTGCAGGAAGCCAGGACATCAGGGAGGCAACTAAGGCAACCTATGACATTAGCAAGATGAACTCTTTAGACAGGAACTCTGTTAAACTGGAAGACAGTACTGTTTCTTTTAAGCATATTCTTAATTTAAACAGATGTCCTTTAAATAACTGACAAACAACCTTTGAATTTGTATAATAAGGGACTGCGTACAAGGAGGAGGTATTGCGTTGGAAATGAATAGAAAATGTCATGCAGTTCAGCATCTTACACAGTACAAGTTATGAGTAGCCGAAAATTCCTTCAGCCTGCCACACAAACCAGGCAAAAAGGAGAGATTTGACATAATTACACTTATTTGATATTAAATATGACATCACATGTGTCTCTTGTCTGGCAGCTAAGGTTCTGAGCATCTGATTAAGGCCTCTGAAACAAGTCCATGGAATGTAGGCAGTTAGGTCTCTGGAAAAGAGAATTCCAAATTTAAATTAATATTTTAGCTAGGGGAAACTGCAGTTCAGTCAGCATTATCATTCCAGACCAGCAAGAGTTGCAAGCACCTTGGCTACTTTTATTTTTACATGGGGCTTTTTATTTAATTAATAGAGTCACTAAATATTTATGTGTTTCAGTTCCGCTGTTACCTTCCAACAGAGCCTAGAGAGAATTTTAAATTCTCAAGAGGGTTTTGGTATTGTCTGAACCTACTTAAAATATATTGAATTCAACAAAAAAAGCACATTAGGTATTGTTTCTTTCATTAACATTACAAGCTAGAGAAATTCTACTGCTTATATACAGCCTATAAAACATTGCAAAAATTTTGGAGACTGGACTTCAACTTTCATTCCTTTGTTAAAGTGTCTCCCTTTCTCAATATGTATCAAGCCCATAGTTTTTACTTCTCACATTAATCTTCTAAACATAAGCCTTCCTATTCCTTCTTCTAGTCAAGGAATAATGAAGAAATAAGCAAGAGAAAGACTAGCTCCTTAGCTCAGTGACTACTCCTCAATTACTTTTGGTGTGGTTTAGTATGTAATTGGTTTAGTTTTTGACACTTCACTGACTAAAATGGATGCTTAGTTCTGGATTCAGGAAATGTAAATATACATCTAGAAAAGTGTCATAAATATTGTTATATATCCCTGGGTTGCTACTTCTTTGCTATTCAATTAGACTTATTGCCTTTGACTATCAAATCTTCAGGTATTAACTCTCCCAAACAAAATCCAACAGAGTTTTTTGTCTTTCTTATTCTTTTCTTTGCCACAGCCTGGTGGAAAAGGCATTTGTTGCAGGGGAAAGAATTTCAGGTGAATAGGAAATTATAGGTAACATTTCTGATGAGTAACTGGTGCAGTCTCACTAATCAGACTGTTAGAGCACTGAATCACCTTTCTCTGCACTTCTCTCCATCCTTCAGCTGCTTTAATTATCTAAACAGCAAACACTCTGAATCACTCAGTCATAGGCAAATGTATGCATTTTAGGAATGCCTATATTAGTATTCCTTATGTAGCGATTGCATTGATAGTAATAGATTAATTTTGGAAGCATAGCCACAATCAAATATGTAAAAAACACTGTGTGGATATAGCTGAGCACAACATTTCAAGAAAATGCAGACAGTATCAAAGATCAAGACAGTATCAAAATCAGAATTGATATTTGAAGGCTAAACTGAACTTGTAAGATAAAGCAGTGACAGGCATCTTTAAAAAACCTGTGTTTAGATATGAATTCTGATCGGTTAGCATTTGGAAGAAGTTCCTGAACTGTTCCTGATACAGGGACTTCAACAAGAAAAAACCGAGTTGAAGGAGGTTACAAAGAAATAATAAAGAGATATAATTTGAAGAAAATACACTAAAAACTAGTTGGAGAAATATAAACCCACACACGCATGCACTACTGTGATCATTAATCCTTGTGAAGTCTTAGTGTAACATCAAATAGAATGAATGTCATATATGAAGTATGAAGGAATTACAAGGCCCAGTTTTCAAATACAGATTTCTAAATTTAACCTCTTGGCTGTATATTTAGGCATCAACCACATATGTTGGTCATAAATTAACACTGACTAGCTAAAACATATATTTGGATACCTAAAAAAACCCAAACACCTCCTTCCCCCTCCCAAGGAATATTTGAAAGTCAACAACAGAGAATTACAGAATTCAATTTCATATAAAACATAAACAAAGTACGATCTGGATTTTATTAAATTATGCTTAAAATAAAATACAGCTATTTGAAGCTTGCATTAGAAGGTGCCAGTAAAAGCATTGACTAAGAACATCTCACCCATCCTCATTCCTTCTAATTATCTTAAGGTCAATTAAAAAAGAAAATAAAAAAGATGAACATTAAGGAACACAATAAATTCTACACATTAATAGAATGTCTTATACAACAAGTATTTGTAAAAATGTATTAAAAGGTTAATATATCATAATAAGGTTTTACAAAACAGAAACCTTCAGGCAAAACTAAATATGGTTGCTGAGCTGGTTTAAAACGCAGCAGAAAAACTGACCTTACTCAAGCCTCACCTCTTCCCTTGCCCCTTTCCAACAGCAGAGGACAGACCCCAAGTGGGAATCACAATTTTACTGAAAAATTCACAATAAGCACAACAATATCAATAGCAGAGGGCACCAAAGAGAGAGTGCTCTACCCACAAGAGGATATTCACCACCCAACAAACAAAAACACTTCTGAGAGAGAGGGGGAGGAGAGAGGAAGAGCCTGGCATTGTTTTGTAGACAAAATGCCATCTGTCCCCCCGCTGCCCATCACAGGGTGCCCGGGAGAACAAAGGCAGCATGACGGCCAGGCTCTTCCCGCTCACCTTCCTCTCCCCAGTCTGGAAACGATGGAAACCAGGGACAAAATAGCAGCCATTTCAAATAAGGAGTATTGCAGCCGAGCTGCTCACTCTATGCTGCCCGTCAGGGCTTGGGCCCCAGGCCAGGTCCCTCTCAGGGGCAGTGTGGGTGTGGGTGCCTGTGCGGACTGGGGCTGCTCCAACCTGCGGTGGGCAGCTTTATCCCAGTGCTGAGCAGACACACAGTCCTGAGCCTGGCCTGACACATACCTCCCACAAAAAGAGCCTGACAAAAAGACAGAGGCCCTTCCTCTTCCAGCCTTCCGGCGCTTCCTGCTGAAACCACAGCCCCACTGTGATATGGGTGGTATGGAATTAGACAGTGCTAGAAACGCCACCCCTCTTTCCCTCTGTACCCAGGACAACTGCAATAGCCCTACACCTTTTGATATTATCAGAATGGTTTTCTGCATTGGTTTTATTTTTATTTTTCTCAAAGTCATAGAAAACATAAGAAGTCTCTATTGTGTCATCTTTGGGGAACTTCACTTGGCTGAGGAAGTCGTTTCTCCAGTGCAAAGGTTTCGTCTTTGCATCTCAGCAAAAGTTTTTCAATTTATCTGGAGCATGATCAATAAGACAAGAATTAAAAGACACTACCATTTCTAAACTGGATCAATTGTGTACTATTGCGTTAAATATTAGTCTCAATCTCATCTTAAAGTGGTCCAGAGATATCAATTTACAGTATATTTAATTTTATAAATGTTTCTCTAATTATATATATTAATTCCAGTGAAGCAGAATTATAAGCGCCTAGAAAGCTGTGTCAGCAAGGGCATCATCTGTTTGAAAAAACAATACGTGACACATCTGGCTGAGTTACAATACCAATATCACTTAAAAGATCTTGAAGCAGTGGAGAATTCATAGCAGCTTTTCATAGTCTCAAAGGCATTAACAACTTCACCTGGGGCCCTCAATCACCACTGCACACAGACCTAGGACATCATTTCATCTCAGCTCTGGGGCCATCGCAGCTCCCCAAGCAATTCTGTAGAAGCACCAGTCTGCAGCCCTGTCCTGGTCCCCTGGATATACCCCCCAGCATTATGATTTGGTTTGCCTTAATCTGTCCCTGATTTCTTCTACTTCTGCTCCCAGGTGAGATCCTGAACCTGGTTCATGGCTAGTCCTACTGATGGACCCTGTCACGTGTACGGGAATCACAACCTGTGTTCAGTCCTTGCAGGATTTTCCCCCACCATCATCAGGGAAATGGCCTGCACAGAGCCAGCCTTGGCTCCCAGATTCCCATCCCTTCAGATGTAGCTGTCCATCACTGCTCCCTGGCATTCCACTCTTAAAAAATCTTTACCTTTACGTAGTCTGAATTCCTCTAGTTTTAGATTTTTGAAGGCAGTTTTTGTTGTGCTGTAGTCAGCTAAGCTATCTTCTTTTCTGTTACAAGCAGCTACAGAACCAACGTTTGTTTTCACTATTTGGCTTAAGTAAAAATGCAGAGGTAGATAAATAAAAATAGGTCAGGTTTTTTCCCTTTATGTGTCTGTTTCTATCAAAAAAGCATGCCATGCTACAGATTTTGTGGTACAACTTGATACAAAATGTTAGGAACGTTACTAAGAGTTGAATTTTCTTATGACTACAGATGAGCGAGCAGGATTGTTTGAGGACTTTCCTACAAAAACTTCTGAAAACTATTATTTTCCAATGACACTGTAGGGATGAAAAACACTGTTGGTTCTGCTACTACTATAGACAAAGGGAGTTGGTGACACAGATGTTACTAACTCTTTTGAGTCTGTACTAAGCTAGAAAGTAAAGTATGGTACTAGAGGGCACAGACTTGCTAGAAACATCACATTTTTGCATGAGGCATAAAAACATTAAATCAATGATTGTAAAAGTCTCAGATTTGTGCAGACATGAAGAGCATTAGAAAAAAGTTGGAAAATATTTTACCTTCTTATATTGGAAATATCCATTTCCATCTTTTTGCTAGGTTTCTGAAATCCTGGAATATTTAGATGATATCTTTATTAACAGAAATTCTAATCTTATTTAAGATCATTAATTAAGATTGCCTTACAACTCTTCTCTGATACTGAGCCCTTTGTTAAAACCCAAAATAAGTCATATATGCTCAGTACAGAGATAAGGAACCTCTCTTAATTGAGCCATGCAGGTGCAAAAGTTGTGCTGTGCATTCACAAGTATTTTCTCTGCAGTGCAACAATACAAGCATGTTCCTCATGCAGGTGAGGACCCGAGCCCATATGTGGGTCCTTTATTTAATCAAATTATAAATCTTTTCTGTAGAAAAGGTTCTATTCCCCTGAGGGGAGTGTGGACTCCTGCATAAGGGACGGTGGAGAGACAGTGCAGACCAAAGCATGGAGTGGCTTGGCAGTGCCTCGCAGGCATGCTACTACACCTGGCAGAAGAAGCACTTAAGTTTTTGTAGTAGGGCTGGACACTGAGATGGACCAATTTGTCGTACTACAAATCATCTTAGGTGAGAAATTTAAGAGGGGAGGAAGAGCACGTTAGGAAAAGCCATGCTGGAGACCTGTCTGCAGATCAGACAGCACAGAAGTGGCGACAGAATTAAAAAAAAACAAAACAGTGATGAGAAATAGTACTTTCACATTAAATTAAATAAATTGAAAGGAGAAAAAATCAGCAAGCTTCACTGTCGTTATCTGTAATTAAGGTTTCTGCTATGTATAATTATCAACATCATGAAGGTCATCATGGAAAAAAGGCAGCAGTAAGGGATCAGTGAACTGATAGCAAAAAGTTATTGTAATAGCATGCTAACAAATGGTCATCAACCTTTCTGATGATTTATATTGCATTATTAAAATAATTTAAAAGAATTTTGGAAATCATTTTATGAAATAATTTCTAAGATTTGCTTAAATATGTCTAGCAAGGACAGAGCTCTTCTCTATTGGTAACTATTCATGGTAGGAATAGGAATTGCTCTGTGAATTTTAACCAGAGACACTGGTCAGATACATACCTCTGTGAAGTCAATAGAAACACCTGTTATTTGGCATTATTTCTGCTAAATCATCTGGCTTAATTGCTTAGAAGCAAAAAAGGAAAGCCCTCCTCGGTATATTTTTAAAACATAACTTGTATTTCAACTGACAGTTGATGTTAGTTGACAAAAAGCTATTATTTTTTGCTCTGAAAAATTGTCTACAGCCTCATAAAAATACAGCAAATGCATCCCTTTCTTCCCTTCCTAACATTCCCCTTTATGTTGCAATTGCCAGTCATCTTTATCTTTACATTATCTAATCCATTAACATAATTAAGTTAAATTTACAGTATTTTTGGCTTGAAGTTTCCTCTTCTTGACTTTATAGAAGTGGAAAGGTTTGTTTGTTCAACCTTTATTTTTCTTCTCTCTTCCCCCCTTCAAGCTATTTTATTTATATAAAAGTTATTACCATGTTCTACAAACTCTGTCTCACTTTTATCCATAGAAATTAATGGCTTTTACAAAAGTAGCATCTAAAATTAGAACAGTGGTTACATGACCACCTTTTGCAGAACAGGTTAAAAAACCACCGATTATATTTGTCAGTGACCATTAGTACTACCCTGTTGATCAAATAATTGTGTATTTTTGCCTGCATTCACAGGGTGTCCCTTTAAAATAATAAAATTTAAAGAAATAAAATTTTTGGATTTTTGGATTTTCAATATAATCTCACTTTTTTGATTATTTCCATGGAGTAAGAAATTATTTTAAGTGCTGGAAACATAATGATGAAGATCTATTAAAAATGTATGTCAGAGATCCATTCTCCAATAAATTCCTTGTATTATTTCTTTAGAAATAATTTAAGAATTCTGGATATACTGCAGGTATTGTGAATGTTATACATTTCTTGTGAATAGTGTAATGATAAGCAAGAACTAATTAGATCTACTCATGTGGCTTAACTTTTTTTTCTTTTATTATTGATATAATTTGCCTGTAATTATAGAAAACAACCAAAGTTAGCAGTGTAAATAAAGAGGGAAATTTATATAAAGATTCAGAATGATTAATTAATACAGATTTTTAAAAATGCAGCAAATTTCAGGTATTGCAAAGGAGAAAATAAATAAGTAAAAACTTTTACTTAGCCAAAAATTTTCAAAGGGTTGTCACACTAACTTTGTGGAATTTTCCATTAAACACGTACAAACAATTTGACTTCAAATACAAAATGCAAAGTTATTTAGATAGGAGGACTGTCCATTTTTAGTGCCCTCGGTAATGAATAGACTTCAGTGGAAGAAATTAATTGCTTTGTTTAAGAGAAAGAGTAAGTTATCATTTAATGCCATTTTGTGAAGTTGCATCATAACATACATTTTTTTTGTGGATGGGGCTTCCCACATAGAAATGTTTAACCATGGAGAACATTTATGTTAGGTGAGATTATGGTACAGATGCACAGTATGTATTTTAACATGAGAAATAAATCCTTTATCTGGATACTCATGCTGCTCTTCTACTTTCAGTGACAGGTTTTACTGAAGAATTTCTTTACCTTTTCTTTTTTTTTTTTTATGAGTTTAAAAATGATAAAAACAACACCTTCTACAATGAAAATTGAAGCCAAGGTTTATGTTCCAGAAGATCAAACAGACCCCTTGGTGGCCAATGCTATGAACCTTGATGTCAGAGTTTGCATCTTGGGATTTGGCTTTGGTTTTAACAGTCTTGACATTTCTGACATCCAGTGACTTTCAGCAAAACTTCACTGAATTATGACAGAAACTAAACTATAACTGAAACTAAGAGCACATGCCAATCATTTATTGCCTTTTTTATCAGTCCATCTTTACATGGATTTTGACAATAAAATAACACTGGTTGAATATGGCCACTGATACAAGCACCATTGCGTTGGGTTTGCATGGCAAAGTTGTGTTAGTGGGCCTACAGGGGTGGCTTCTGTGAAAGTTGCTGGAAGCTTCCCCCAGGCCTGATAGGGTCGATGCCAGCTCTGATGGCCAAGGCTGAACCTATCAGTGACAGTGTTAGCACCTCAGGAATAATGTATTTAAGACAGAAGGAAAAACTGTGGAACCACAGGAGTGAGAATATGTAAGAGAAACAGCTCTACACACACCAAGGTCAGTGATGAAGGAGGGGAAGGAGGTGCTTCAGGTACTAGAGCAGAAATTCACCTGCAGCCCCTAGAGGATCCCACACTGGACGGGCAGATGTGCCCAAAGGATGCTGTGACCCTGTGGGAAGCCCACTCTGGACAGACCCCTGGCAGAAATCTGCAGAATCATGGAGACCGGATCCCACACTGGAGCAGGTTTGCCGGCAGGAATTGTGACTCCCTCATGGACCCATGCTGGAGCATGAAGGACTGCACCCTGTGGGAGGGGATTATGCTGAAGCATTTTGTGAAGAACTGATTCCTATGAGAGGGACACCACACTGGAGCAGGTGAGGAGTGTGAGGAGTCTTCCCCTTGAGGAGGGAGGAGCAGCAGAGAAAATGACTGATGACCTCAGCCCCCTGTGAGAGCCCCATCCAGCCTGACCTCAGACAGAGTATCCACAATTTCCCTGGGCAGCCTGGTCCAGTGTCTCACCAGCCTCTCCATAAAAAATGCCTTCTTATGTCCAATTTAAATCTACCCTTTCTGCTTAAACCTATTGTCCCTTACCCTGTTATAGAGGGCTTGGCAAGAAGTCTCTCTCTGTCTTGCTTTATATATTGAAGTCCTCTATAAAGACAGCAGCAACATAAACATTAACACAAATAATAATTTGCTTTTTAGTCTAACGCTCAGTCCAGTTGATAACAATTCCACATCACAGTTTTGCAGAGATCTGGTTCCAGGCTTATTACTGTCTTCCATTGTCCTCCACTTCCATGTAAAGTACAGAAGATTTACCTATCAGAAATGAATAGGTAAATCATTTCCATGAGAGAAAAAGTGTCAGATTAGCATAGGAAAGTTGGTCTTTTAAGTTTTATATTAAGAACGATTGGTTTAGAGTTGTCCACAACGAACAGAAGGTGGGTAGCTGAAAAACCCAATTAAACAAAAGACAAAATACAGAATTTTTTTTTTTCCAGGGGAAAAGATGAGAGAGAAAGGACAAAAAGAACCAGAACATATCCTTAGGCCGGAAGACACATCAACTCCCTATGTTACACACAGAGCACAGAATGTCTTCATGCTCACACTCTGTTTTAAGCAGATAGAATTTATGGATGATAAGCTTGATTCCCAAGGACAATGTTTTTATAGAAGTAGTCTACAAGTTGAATTTCAAGAAGTCCATTGGCCTTATTTATTCTGCTCTAATAGGGCAATCTTAGTCATATCATCCAAGAATATGTCCATTTAGAACTTAATTTTTTTCATGTCATATTAACTTGGAAATTTTGTGTGTTACTGGAAAAGTAAAACTAGAAAATCTAGAACAATATTTTCTAGAAGAGTATTACTAGTAGAGAACTTACTAATAAACATATCAAACTGGATGCATTAAAAAAGAGCTCCATATTTATATTATTTGTATTATTAGTATTATTTATATTATTTATATTTTTATATTATTTATATTTTTATATTATTTATT
>VXAZ01010335.1:1644575-1688372 GCA_013399875.1 Gymnorhina tibicen | reverse complement strand
TTCAGGTGGAACTTCCTGTGCATCAGTTTCTGCCCATTGCCTCTTGTGCTATTACTTGGCACCACGGACAAGAGGCTGGTTCATTTTCTTGACACCCATCCTTTAGGTACGTAATCACATTGATGAGGTCCCCTCCCAGTCACCCCTTCTCGAGGCTGAAGAGGCCGAGCTCCCTCAGACATTCCTGGTAAGAGAGATTCTCCAGACCCTTGGTTAAGTTAGTAACTCTCCGCTAGACCTGCTCCAGGAGCTCCATGTATCTCTTGTCTCTGCCCCCGCACGCCTCCCTCTCCGCACACAGCGCTGGGGCGGCCGAGCTCACCCCCCACAGCCCTGAGCTGGGCACGGATGGGCCGCTCGTGGAGGTGAGACCGCAGCAGTCGAGCGTTCCCTGCTGTGGCCGACACCGCAGCGGCACCTGCACCTGCCCTGGCCACCACAAACCCCAACACACAGCAGCCCTCTGGTGCCTCTACTCCTCTCTGCCAGCTTCTCGGGCACAGAAAGACCCCGGGCTGCCCTGCTGCTGTCCCCACTCCCCTGGACCAGCCAAAAGCAGCATGAACTCTGGCTGTAGGTAAACCAGAAGCTATGGGAGGAATAATGATGTTTTCAATATCTGCATTAACTTTGTGTGAGATGGGTGCTGCTGGTACGAGGATTTGCGTTCCAGAACTGGTGTGTATGGTTGGTTCATTGGTTTGCTCTTTCATTAAAGAAAACAGGAAACTCACAACCACCCAACTGTTATTTTTATTTAAAGCTAATTAAAAAGTGAACTACAAAACTGAAAACAGTGGAAAGTGCAAGAAACAGGAGGAGAAAAAATAAAGAAGGGCTTCAAAAATCCAGAAGCTGGAGAACAGAGAAAAGTTAAACCAGAGACAGCCCCTAGTGCAAGCAGAACCTGAACAGCATTCCTAAAAAAAAAAAAAAAAAAAAAAAAAAAGAAATTTTAAAAACCTCTTCCCATAGNCTAAAAAAAAAAAAAAAAAAAAAAAAAGGTACTTTAGATACTGCTTCTCATAGTGCATCTGTGCATCTTTCTCCTGCCAATTGCAAGAGCCCCCTACTACTTACAGAAAAGAAGCTGTTTCACCAGCTGTTATTGTCCAAGATTATACAAAAAGGCTTACTGGAAAGAAAAGTGTTTTATGTTCTCTTTCTATGCCAGAAAGAAAAAGTATATCTTTTTCATGGTAGCCAAGGTAGTGGATCTACATCTAGTAATGACTTGTCCCAAGAACATATTTAACTTGACTTATGAAATGGTACTTTCTTTCTTACAAGCACCAGCAATTCAAGTCACACATAAGCTTTACTTGCCACTGCTGTGAGTATTTAAAAAGGAATTTGCTTATCCCAAAAGTCAAGGTTTGGGCAAATACCCCATGGCTCTAACAGACCAATTTTTGGCACCCAGCTAAGAGGGATTTTGTTGCACAGGGATACTGTTTTGTATGCTTATCCTGCTGTGATTCAAAATAGCTGTTTTCTCAGGCTTGTCCCTTCAGAATGATATCATGTCCCAAGTACTCTCGTTAAATTAATTGCTTGAGTTTTCTTTGTTTTACGTGGTTGGATAAGCAAGGCTCATTGCCTGTGAGCTCATGGAAATAACTTCATTTCAGCAGTTGTTCCATCCATCTCTCTACAGTCTCTATAGAAGATAATTAAAAGCCATTTCCCACCCCAAACAGAAACCATTTGTAGCCATGACACACAGTTTGCAACCATTTATTTCCTGGGATCCTTCTATTTTTCCCATGCCAATTTATTAAGCATCAATTAGATTGGGTTTAAAAAGCAGAAATCAAAGTAGCTGAACAGCTCTGAACATTTTTTCCTGGCACAGGTAAACAAGGGTGTAATTCCACACAGGTAGAAGCTACAACAGCTGAATCACAGGCACAGAACAGCTGTAAGTGTCCAAATGTATCACACTTGACTTACCCTCTTTAACAGCAGAAGGACACTTTACACTAGAAGGGAGAATAGCAAAACTATAGCAAGTTTAAAAGCAAAAATGGTCTTCCAGGACAACTCCTGAAATTACTGCCTTCTCCTGATATTTTCCCTTTCAGAGACTTGGAAGGACCTTGAAAACTGCTTTTCCTGCTCTCTAGAGGAGTAGATTGCCCCCACCCCCTCTATTTTTGCCAAGGTATGTAAAGGGACAGTTGGCATCACTTTTCCAAAACAATAAATGGTTGGTCTAGAAAGATGGGAGTAGATCCCTGCAGGAAGGAAAGTGATTCACAGCTGAATTACGGGAATTTTGGGGACACGAAAAGCTGAATTGGGTCCTTTGGGGCCACAAGGCAATGAGAGGAGGAAGGGCCCTCACACCTGAAACAAAGCACATATTTCACTCTCCTCCTTGCCATCAGTGGTAAAGCATGATCAGGACTGCTGGTGATGCCATGGTAATGTCCCTGTCTTCTCCCATGTCCCCACATCTGTGGTCACATGAAGGACTGCACAGCCCCGCTCCGGCTATGGGCACCAGCAAGAACACGAGGAGAGGGTGTGTATCCCATTGTTCCTGAATTCCCGTCACAGCAGTGAAACCACTGGCTGTCTCTTACTTAAACTACAGCATTGTAAAAAATGGGTGCTGATTGCAAAACAAGAGCAATGAACAGAAGTCTCATTCACACACACGAAGACCCTTGAGACAGCAGAAAGAGCAGCTTTCCCAGGTCTCAGACATCTGATGTATCTGTAAAAGTCCCAGAGCCAGGGAGATGACCTACACCAAAAGCACTGCAAATTGTAACGCTGCTAAATAGCACCTTAGTTCCAGCTTTGCCTTATTTCAAACCCTGATAGATACCTTGTCACATACCCTAACACTTACACATGAGCTGTCATGGAACAGGATCAAAGAGAAAGTCCACACCCAAGAAATGCCATGCAGGATTATTTTCTTGCCTTCACCTACAGGAACTTAGTATTTTCAAGATGAAAGAGGGGAAATTTAGGTTAGATACTAGGAAGAAATTTTCTGTGAGGGTGATGAGGCACTGGAACAGGTTGTCCAGACAAGCTGTGGATGCTCCATCCCTGGAAGTGTTCAAGGCCAGGCTGGATGGGGCTCTGACCAACCTGGTCTAGAGGGAGGTGTCCCTCCCCACAGCAGGCATGTTGGAACTAGATGATTTTTAAGGTCTCTTCCAACCCAAACCATTCTGTGGTTCTGTTGAGAACTTTCTTTGTGCACAGGTATTCTGGAAACACAACAGTACCCAGACATGGCTGAAGGATGCACCCATGGCTCAGGCCAGCCAACCGAAACCAGCCTGCAGTCTTCCCAGCACCGTAACAATAGCAATAAAGATGGGACAACCTGACTTTTCAGGGTATGTTTTCAATCAAAATACATGTCTGCTATCACAGTAGGCTGCCCCCTCACTTCACACCTGCTGAACCTGGGCTGCTATGACTTTACTGCTGTTACCAATGCTAATTAAAACTAGCCCTGGGTTTGCCTCTACACGCTGCAGTCGTTTTACTGTGTAGGCAAGCCCCAAGGTCCCAGGCCTGTCAGAAATCTGAATGAAGCCCTCTGTCTCAGGAGCAATCTGAGAGCTGCTATGACCATTCTGGGGCATGCAGCAGTTCATTCTCACTGGAGCAAAGTCGACAATTAAATGAGCGAGTGCATTCTGTACAGCTGCAGATGCTCGGGTGATTTGACAGTGGAGCTCTAAGCAAAAAACCAAAGGGAAGGACTACCAGAAATTAGGATACTGCAGTGAGCGAAAGCCAATTTGCAGAGATTTACAAAGGGAACTTTACATTAAATTTCCATGCACACAGAGCTTTGCCATTCAAGTACACACTTGGTGCATACTTGCCATTTGCCTAAGTTTTCTGACTTGTTTACATCCACTTTTAGAATGTCTCAGGCCATACTATTTGACCGAGATTGTTACTACTGGGTACCAAACCACTTGAATTAACAATTTCTACAGGAAATTTGAAGGGGTTTAGAAGTAACAAAGAAAAATGCAGATGTAGACTTTCATAAAGCTGCTTAGCTGGAAAGAATTGCCAGTAAGTATCTTTGTGCTAGTGTCAGCCAATTTTTCTGAATTCATTTTGAAACAATTCATCATTCATCCTCCTCACCTCCTTCCAATTTACAGCAGTCACTATAAACATAACCAGGACACTGCAAGCAGATGATAGAACACTTTCCTTTTAAGAAAGATGATGGCATAACTTCATACCTCTATAAACTTCACTATATTTGGTAAAGATGTTGTAAAGGTTTGCATTCCATGACCACTACAGGAACAGTGGCAGTCATTTCTGTATTCCTTGAAGAGCTAAGAAAATTAACCCACCACCCAAAAAATACATACAAAGCAAGCATCTTACAGTCAGCTAATCTCTCTCTTTTTTCTATATATTATTAAATAGCAGAAGCAATCAGGCAGATATAACACTTCAGTGCTCCAGTGACTTTAACAACAGTTGCACTGACTTATTTGGCATCTCACCTTGTCTCTGAATATGACCAAAAAGGGATTTTGTTTGATAAGAATATGGCACACAAAGCACCAAAGAGTTACGAGCCTTATACCAATCTCAAGTTGTCACGGTTTCAGTTTTGTAAAACTAAACACACCATACAGAAATCAACAGCATTAAAATGAACAGCTTGGGGTAGTCAGGTGGAGATTAGACTTTTTCCTCATTAAAGATAAATACAAAAAAGCATTACTGAATTACTTTAGACTAACGAAGGAGGAACTCAAACTTATCACCATGACAGTAAATTCTCTTGAAAAGGGCACGACAAATCATTTCTAGTACAAATGTAAAGGATACTGGGCAAGCCCCTTTTAACAGACAGGTTGTGCTTGTAAACACAGGCAGATTTCTCAGCATATGCAGGACAAACCTCAAAAATTTCAGCCAGTTAAACAAGACTCACCAGAAAAAAACATTAAATTCTGGAACACATTTACAAGACAATTTTTCCAGCTGAAGGTGTTCAACCACAAGATGGTGGTGAGTAACAAGTCACATGTCTGTACATGCAGCATTTTAAGAATCCAATTTTCTCTGCTCTTCTGGAAACAGAAGTATCACAAGCCTGTGATGGCAGAAAATTTCACACAGAAAAATTTGAGTTGAGAGAACCTCAAAGAGACCAAAATTTTCTTCAAAATGAGGCCAAATTTTTAGAGGTTGCTAGTGCTGAAGACTACTTTTATCATAAAAATAACAGAGAAACTAGAACTCTATTTAGTTGTTTTATAAAAGCTGGAGCAGCAAAGGTTGGGATTTGCTACTTGTTTTGGTAAGCAGATGACAAGGCCAATACAATGTGTTTAATAAGTGGAGCTTCAAGTATACAGACTATGTGTGCACACAGGACATTTTTTTTTTAAATGCAACCCATTAAGTCATAGCCCATCAGGAACGAGCAAACCTTACATTTAGGACAGAATAAAATGTTATGAGAAATAAAGCACATAATTAAATTCTAACATAGCAGACTCTGGAGAAGATGATCTACCCAGGTTTTAAACACTGTTGAGCAAAAGAACTTTCTCAAGCTGAAACATCTTTTAATGTGAAAGGAATTTGAAACTTCAGGATCTACATGAAAAAAAACCTGCCCAAAAGCTTCTATAACTTGGATGGAGATGCTTTTGAGGATGAAAATTGTTTTCTGTTTCATTCCACCCTTTAACTGAAGTACTGGGTGGGAAAAATTCTGGAACTGATTTAGCTTGAGTCAGTAGCTAAAGGCAACTCAAAATCTCCCAGAATAGGGCTTTCTCAGCAGCAGTATGAACTACACACCTAGATTTGACCAGGAGTACAATTAATCCAAGACTGGCAGTAGGAAAACCAGCAGCAGGCACAAGGGAAAAGCACTAAGAGGTCCTGTTCATCCTGTAACACCTGGGAGTCACACTCAAATGCACCACAAGCGTTCAAACTATTTTCTGGCATTTGAACAGTTTCTTCAAGCTTTATGATTGCTAATGACTGCTGAGATACCTCACTAGATTCTTCATTAATTCTACGTGCTTCAGAGATAGCAATTATATCAGAGTTGTGATTAGAAATAACCCAGTGGCAGTCTTCCAGCTTTTCTAAGCATGATGAAAAACAGCTGTAGTAATGCTGACTCTTTGGAATAGTGAGAAAAATCCAGCCTTCCCCACATCTTATTCTCCACAAGAAGTATCTGCTTGCATAATGAGTATTTAGGGATACAGCAGGTAGAAGCAAACTCGCAAGGTGAGTGAATCATAAAAAAGAATTAAGCTGGCATTTTATTACAGTGAGATTTCTTATAGATTGACAGCAATCATTAACTGAAGTATAACAGGCTGGTAAAGCTGGACAGTTTGCATAGGTATTTTTAAACAAAACTGAAAAAGATGACAGATAATTTTAAACACAGAAATAATTTCACTTAAAATAAAGACAGTACAAAAATAATCAGCACATTTACATTCATTTATCCAACGCCACCTCTTCATGAACAGAAGAGAGCAAAGACCATAGTATATAGAAATATTACAGTTTAAATCCTCTCACATGTATTCCAAACAGAAACTAGGAAGTTTATTTAGATTCTGTTCCCTTAAAAGGTTGTTCCTGCCTCAGGTAAGGGAGAGGCGATGAACTCGTCAAACTTTAAACCATCAAATCCAAATACTCTACCACTATTGAAAAAACAAACACAATTAAAAAAATAAAGCTGGTAAACTAACTGTACAGGCTGTGGTCCTGATTCTGACTTTTATAACAAACAGGACAGAGACAAAATTATGGCCTATGAAGTGACACCAGCCACAGGCAAGAGTTAGGCCATATGTTCAACAAACCTGGGATCTAAGCTTCTCTTTATAACAAGATTAGCCAGGCAAATCTGAGATAACTGGAGTTTACTATTTTTATCTGTTGGAAAGACCACATGAAAAAGCAAATAAAGACAATGACATTTTGTGACAAAAAAAATTAAATACAAGAACCAATTAAAAAATAAAACCTGAACAACCAGGAACCCCAAAATACCTAGTAAGACCAGCCTACTAACTAGGCAACACCTTAAACAGCTAAATTGGAGATACTTAGTCATCATCCATTAGAAACAAATACGAAAAGGCTTAAAAATTTATTTTTATCTAACATAACACATTGCTGTGAATATGAATAAACTCCAGCTGTTCATCAGAATGACAGAAGACATTAGATTATTAATCTAACAATTCCAGATACAGACATTTTTAAAGTGGCATTTCTGAACCCTTGTAAATAGATAAACAAGCTTCCATTTTTGTGAGCAGTTCTGATGGCATGGTGTTAGTGTACTGAAGCATCTTCATTTACATTTCCTCAAGGCTCCTTTTGATAGCTTCTTGCAGTTCTGCATCTTGCAGTTCTGCATCTTGCAGTTCTGCATAAATAAAAAAAGATTATAATCTTAAACTGCAGTTGATAACTAGCCATAAACACAACTACCTTAATATTACTACATAAAGCACAAACTTACTTCTGTGGGCAATGTCAGTAGACTGCAAAAAAACCCCTGAGAAACAGATGAAAATATTTTCTCTCCTTCTGTTTTATACTATCTTTTCAACACTACAAAATATGGAAAATACCTCTACAACCTTCAACTGTATTAACTAAGAGCAACCCAATGATTAGTTTCAGACCATAATGCAACTATGTATTTACTGGTCAAAATAATAGCAAGATTAGAACCCATATGTATGTGCACAGAAAAATAAACTAAGTATTGTAACAAAAACTACATATACATAAACAAGCTGAGAGGTTTCAGTATTTTTGTTCCAGTTCCTTAGCCACAGATGTGTTCATACCTACATTCTGACTTGGCACCGGTGTTGTCACTCTTACTAGGTAGGCCAGATAAAAAGTCATTATCAACAGTAAGAACAGTCTAGATCAGGGCTGTAAATTTTTAATGGTGGGGAGGAAAATCACATTGCACTCATCTGGCTTCTTAACAATCTGAAACAACTTTCATTAATATTCAAAAAAGAAACTCTGTGTTTGCATTACATTTAGGTTGTTTTGGGCACTAATTTCTTGGTGTTAGTGATCAAATGCCATAAATTAGACAAAGTTTGTATGTACAGCAAATATTAATATCAATAGTATGGCTGGAAGAATTAAAGCAGCTTTCAGACACTGTCATTCATGAATTATTCACCTTCTGCTTTAGGAGGACACAAGCACACCCTATTAAAAAGAAAGAGCTGTCTGTTCTTATGAAAAAGGAAATAGAATTTTAAAACTTTAATTGTTGGGCTGGTTTATGCAAGGCTGATATTTGGAACAGAAATCATATCAATGACTGCTCTCCCATGGACCTGGACTTTCCTGTAATATCCAGAACTACTGATTCTTTAAAAGAGAGTTTCTTAAAGAAAAATATTATGTCGTCACAGAAACAAACAAAAACAAACAAACAAAGACAGAAAACCATTTGCAGACAACTGCTTGCATTAAAATATGTTGTTATTTAGCCACTAAGCCCGTGCAAAATTCCAGAATAAGGTCCAAACCGTGACTCATCTGAAGCCAGGCTGCTTCATAAGGTCAGATGCCTCTGCACTGCAACATCAGAAATGGGACCTCCTGTATGCACCAAATGCCACTCCTCTCCCAGTACTACAGGGGCCTGAGTGCACCAAACTTTCAGTGCTAGAGATGAATGCTGCACATTTAACAACAGTATTTAGTAACAGTTGGTAAACTTATAACTGAACAAATTCTGGGAGCATATAATTCAGTTATCAGTTTTATCACTGAGCTTGTACAATTTTTAGGTTTTTTTAGTTTGTTTTATTTCCATCAGGTGGAGGGGCAGAATCAAGCCTTTCAACAATAAATTATTTTCAAAGTACACTGTGGTCTGTCACCAAAAATGCATGACTGCATTGAATACCACCAGTAAGCTCAACAGCCAAAGGGTGAAAACAATTTCAAATAACATAAGATAGGATGTGAACAGACAGATGTGCTGCTGATTCAACCTTGTGCAAAAGACTACAGCTCTTTCAGGAGACCAGTGCGCTTTGTTGTGAAATGATATCTAATCTTCAACTATTTATTCAGAAGTTCAACTATTTAGTCAATAGCTCTACTCTGAGACAACAGTCATATTAAACTGGTACAAAGTGAACCCAGTCAAGTCTTTAATTGATCAGTACCCTATGGTGTCCCAATGAAACAGATTTTTAGTCTGCTGGCATACTTTTCAGGTTAGGAATTTTTTTATTTATAACTCATCACAGCGTTCTTCACTACTCAAGACTGCCCAGCATAGTTCAGAGAGTATTCCTAAGAGGTCACTTGCTGTAAAACTGATTTTAAGTTTAGCTTCTGTATCTTCCATTATTAATAGTGCTCTTGAACCCAGAAACGTAAAAATTAACAGACCTTCCTGTTTGTTTATTTCTTCTAAGCTCCTCTTCACTGTTTCTTTCATATCTTCATCCTCTTCACTATCTGAACCTTAAATGCACAAATGAAACAAATTACACATTGCTTCTAAGGAAGATATTAACAGCCTCTCTTGCATTTCATTTACTGTAACACCAACTGATTTGAAGAGTACACTTGTTATGATCTAAAAAAATCAAGAGAAAAATACATTCCAGTGGTAGTTTAAGACAGTAACTCAAGAGACAGTTATTTGTCAGCTACTTTCTTCCCCTTCTCCCCATAATCTAGAGGCAGATTGCTTCAGTTTTTTTTATGTTAAAGCAGTAACAAGAAATAATAGGTGCAGAAGCTACTGTGTCTACTGCATTTGTGGGTTTTTTGTAATATTCAGTTATTAAAAAATGACTCACTTTCTATAAATTACTCACTTCCTATAAAATTCATCAAGGATTTAATTATAGGAAGAAGTGCCTTAGCACATCTCTGCCTACACACGACTGCAGCTGTATTTTATTGCCCACCTACTGCATTTGAACAATAGTGCTAAAACTCAACCGAGCAGTACAATTCAGCAGATGTTGCTGTTCAAGTCTCATATAAGCAGAAAGTTGATACACTTCCTTTAATCTGTTAATTCATCACAACCCAGCCCAGCCAAAACTCCACAACCTTTCCCTTTCTGAATAATGCTCTTCACAAGGCTGGTTTCCAGCTCCAGAAGGACAGCTCTATTTTTAAGTGTCTAGTAGGGATTTGTGTACCTAAGGTGGTGTGGGATTTGTTTGGTTCGTTTAGTTTTTTCTTGGCTGTTTTTTCCCCATTAAACAGAGCCTCAGTAAAGTACAGGTTAAAAACCAAGCCAATGAGTCATGTTATGCATTCATTCTCCTCCTGCTACAGGCTATTGCTATTTTGGGAGATGGTCTCTGTAATGAGGTCTTACAGTATTAGCAATCAACAAGGTCTCCTACAGTCATACCAACAGAAGCACTCCCCTTAAAGTCATCACATTTATGAATACATCAATGTCCTTATGATTACATTAACCAGCAAAGAACATTCCAATATGGCCATCTCATTTACTGACTGTGTGACTTCTGGCATTTTCAATTACCCAACTTAGATATTCAGAGTGTCAGGTACACTTTCCCAAATTTGTTTTCAAACCTCTCACACATAACCTGTTTGAATCTTGCAAACTTCCCCAATTCCAGGAATAAAAAAATTCCAACAGCTGGTGTCAAAACAGTGATCAGCAACCCAAAAAGATGTCACAAATAGACAGATATAGACCATTTTAACTGTAGTGTTTCTCCACTCACTTGGCAGACTGACTGTGAGCTGCCTACTATTTCTGAGCAGAAGAGATACTAATTTTTACATTATTTTCCAAAGCAAACAAAAGAAAGGAAAGAAAAATCCACATCCCCTCCTCCCCCAAAAGCAGTCACTACAACTACTAATGAAAGGGAGGAAAAAGTGCAAAGGAAAGGCTTTTCACAAGTGGCTTCTCTCTTATTAACTATCCTTTTAATCTTCCAGCTTGGAAGACATCTCAGACTGCTCTAAAAAGTTTTATACCTGTTAGAGGTGGAACAGTTGAAACAATCACTCCCTAACTCAATTCTTGGCGTAAGTACACATGACATAGAAACACTTCCAGGGATGGGGCATCCACAGCTTTTCTGGGCAGCTGCTCAAGTGTCTCACTACACTCTGAGTAAGTAATTTCTTCCTACCATCTAATCCAAATCTTCCTTCTTTTAGTACAAAACCATTCCCCCTTGTCCTGTCACTATCTGCCCATATAAAAAGTCCCTCTTTTTCATAAGCCCCCTTTAAATACTGGAAGTCTCCTCAGAGCCTTCTCTTCTCCAGGTTGAACAACCACAACCCCGTTAGCCTTTTTTTCCGGCTTTCTGATTATCTTTGTGGCCTCCTCTGGACCCACTCGAACAGATCCACATGTCTTTCTTGTGCTGAGGACCCCAGAACTGGACACAGCACTCCAGGTGGAGTCTCATGAGGGCAGAATAGAGGGGAAGAATCCCCTCCCTTGACCTCCTCTTTTGACGCAGCCCAGGATGCAATTGGCCTTCTGGGCTGTGAGTGCACACTGTTGGCTCATGTCCAGCTTTTCATCCATGAGCATGCCCAAGTTCTTCTCCACTGCTCTGTTCTCAAGCAGTTCTTCTCCCAGGCTGTACTCATGTCTGGAATTACCCCAACCCAGGTGCAGCACCTTGCGCTTGGCCTTGTTGAACTTCATGAGGTTTTCATGGGCCCACTTCTCAAGGTTGTCCAGGTATTCCTGGATGACATCCCATCCTTCAGGTGTGTCAATTGCACTGCTCAGCTTCATGTCATCTGCAAACCTGCTGAGGATGCCCTCGATTCCACTGTCTGTGTCACTAATGAAGATATTGAAGAGCACCAGTCCCAAAACAGAACCCTGGGGGTCACCACTTGTCACCGGCCTCCACTTTGACATGGAGCCAATGACCACAGCTCTCTGGCTATGTCCATCCAGCCAATTCCTTATCCATCAACAAGTCCATCCATCAGATCCACATCTCTCCAATTTGGAGATAAGGATGTTATGTGGGACTGTGTCAAGGCCTTACAGAAGTCTAGGCGGATGACATCACAACCTTCCCTTGTCAACCATTGCAGTCGCTCCATCATAAAAGGTCACCAGGCTGGTCAGACAATGTCATAGAATGGTGGAGATTGGAAGGGACCTCTGGAAGTCATATTGTCCAGCCTTGTGGCTCAAGCAGAATCATCTACTGCCCATGACGATGTCCAGATAGCTTTTGTGTTATTACTGAAAAGACAGTGTAGTGGGGAGCTCCAAACTTGTTAGATACAACCTTACTGAGTAAAGTGAAAGGATCACCTTCCTCAACCTGCTGACAACAATCTTCCTAATGTACCCCAGGGTACTGTTGGACCTCTTAGCCACCAGAGCACACACTAGCTCATGGCCAACTTGGTGTCCACCAGGGCCCCCAGGTCCTCTCCTACAAATTAGTTTCCCAGCTGGTTGACTCCTGGTCAGCATATACTGATGCTTGGGGCTGTTCCTCCCCAGATGCAGAACTCTGCACTTCCCCTTTGCTGAACTTCATGAGGTTCACTGTCAGCCCACTTCTGTCCTGTCAAGGTTCCTCTGGATGGCAGCACAGCTTCTCTGGTGTACAAACTGCCATTCCCAGTTTTGTGTCATCAACACACTTGCTGTAGGTATACTCTGCTCCATCATCTAGGTCATTAACATACATTAAACAGGACCAGTCCCAGTACTGGGACACAGCTGGTTCCTGACCCCTATCTGAACTTCATGCCATTCATCACCATGTTCCAGGTCTGGCTGTTCAGCCAGTTTTCAATCCACCTCAGTTTTCTCATCCAGCCCACACTTCATCAGCATATACTCCTGATACCTCTGGCATCTTCTAATGAAGAATGTTTTATTTTGAGAAATCAGGAATGTCCTGTCTCTCTTGTTGAAATGCTCTGCACATGCTATAGCTCCCAACTCCTCTGGTGTCAAAGGAAAAGCAGTTGCCCAGTTTCAGAGGCAAGAGATCTTAAGATCTCTTGTACTCTTCTCTAGTACATTTTGTCAAATGCACATCAGCTAAGAACCTCTGACTGTACCTGTTCTTTCAAGAGAAATCCCACTGCTCACTATTGTCCTCACATACTGACATACTCCTGCTGGAAGAATGAGAAAACAGGACAGCAAACTCTGGATGAATATAGAGTTCAGAGTGATTTTTTGACATTTCATGCATCTCTCAGAAACCTGTTCTGGAGAAAGACTGGTAACTTTCACAGAATGTAAGCGCCACCCACTGTCCTGCCATCAAAGCACCACAGCTTGAATTTGGATTAGTTGCCCACACAGCTCAGGGTAACTCCCCTCCGCTATGTCTGATCTTCTTCTTTTGCAACCTCCCCAGTTACCACCATCCCTTTCATAATTTCCATTAGGTTTACCAGCAGAGACTCGATTTCCCTTCCCTAGCCTTCATCCTGCTCCCTTTACCACACAACACACCTCCTGTCTCCTATATAGTCTCACACCCCACACCTCCCCTTCTCTCCTAAAATACTCCTTCTTAGTCTTTTCAGTAACTCCCAATCTCACTTGCCTCTTTCCCATTCCAGTGTACAGAGACATTCACATCACGCTGTCTCTCCAACCACTGACCCTTTTCCTTTTACAGCTGGTGTCTGGATTTTTAGTGCTACCTTATGGATACCATTTGTTACCTCATTTTGGGATCCTAGTAATTACTTAGCCAAAAACTTAAGATCAGTACCCTACCCTTACCTTTGTCAGCAATCACATTTGGTATGTGCAGCCATGCTGCCTTTAAAATACTGTTCCCTTGGCTTCTAGAATCTTTTCTTTTTATTCCTTCTTTCCTAAGTCCCTGGAAGATCCTTCCCACATACTCTTCCCCCATATTTACTGCTCTAATCCCTCTTCATTAAGGTAACATCATCTGTAAATGCAGGTACAGTTACACCCTGCTGAGGGTTACCATCCTACAAGACCCATCTTCCTCCATGCATAGCAAGCTTCACTCTACGTATCTCTGCCTACAGTTGCTCATTCAAGAGTAGGACATAAGAATAAAACTCTCAAGCCACCACTCTCCTCCAATGGCATTTCTTGGGAACTGTGGCCAATATAATGATGGTCAGCCAGACTTTCATCTAACCGTTATCTTAGACACCTCTCTCAAACTCAAAACCAGATTTAAGCTAAACCTCAAGAATTTTTTTGTATGATCTCAGTGGCGAGGTCTTCCCAGTTCATCCGCTGGCCTAGAATTATTGTTCAGCTCATTATCTTAGGTGTCAGTACATAGCTTTCTCCCTAGGGCATATACGTACATTCACAGATGTACGCAGGAGATGCCCGACATACCAAACCCAGTAGTAACTTCCTGCTGTAGCTAAACACACGGCTACAACTGAAGGGTGACTTTCTTATCACTCTCTGTGCAATAAGCTGTGGCTGCTGTAATGAAGGAATATATTCTTACTACAGAAACTATAATTCATTCATGGTGCATGACACTGCAGATGCTCATGCCCTTCACATTCAGGGAAGCGGGGGCTGGAGGCTATGACCTAACTTTAGTAATTTGCAATCTGTGTTAACTAAAGGTTTGGAAAAAGCAGAGACGGAACAGAAGTAGCATTCACACTGGACCCCAAACTGGGCCACACACGGATTTTCACCCATGAAAATCTTGACTATGGAGAAGGAAAGCAACTATTCTCAATGCCTTCTATAAATTTGTTCTTATATCCTCTTAAATTCTTTTGTTGGCTGTATGTAAAACAAAAGCTTTTGGGCATGGTGGGAGCTAGGAAGCTTAGAAGCATTCATCAAAATGAACTGAAATCCTGCTCTTCTTAACATAAAAGCTCTCACAGAAGCTCCATTTGGTAGTATTTAAACCCTTCAGGCAAGAGCAGCAGATTGAAGACGCAGGCTGACAACTCCATTTGAGCACAGTGAAATGTACTTTATGGGTCAGTGAAAGAGGTACAGTGGCTATTTGGCAGATAACACTACATTCAGCACACCACTGATTTTAACAGGCTCATGAGACAGACTGGCTCTTCAAAGGAAAGGACAAGAAATACTTAAAAACATTTGCTCTTATTGTTTAAAAGAGTCTGTTTTACATAAGAGCTCAGTCACTGAAGGACCTCATTTGAACATAACTGGGAGAGATACAGTTAAGCTAAAGACATCAACTTACACAAAAATAACTTGTCAACCAAAAAGTTGTGGCATTCCTGTCAGTGTCCAGATGGATACGATGACCCCAGCCTACCATCAGCTTTGCCCTCAACATCGTCCAGCACTCATTAAAAGTGTACTTTCAACACACAGGATATCATAAAGATGTAGACAATGTAATAATGATATTTTTCTGCACACTGCAAAATTTTTGTTACAAAGGAACAAAAATTCTTCTCTTCTGTGCTTCCCAAACCACTCTATTAACATGCATGAAGCCCCGATCATGTGTTTTGGCTTCAGCATAAAAACAAAAACCTTCTTCATTTATGAACTCAGGTTTAGCAGCAGCAGAGAACGAGTAAGAATGCCTACTCTTTTCATACCTCAAAGGAAATTCAAGCATCTCCTCCAGCCAAGGGTTTCCTATAGTAACATACAGTTGGTATCGTATTGCAACATATGCAGGAACTTTTATTTTTATTTATTTATTTTAAAATGAATGCAGTACCACAGTTCCCACAACAGTTGTGCTAGTAAAATGGTTCACGAGATGCACCTGTCAGATTGCCACATCCAAACACAATCCAGATGCTCAGAAGCTAATGATAGCTCCGTGAAGGTGATTTAGGGAAAGAGCTTTTTCATTTTGCAGCTCATCCAATACCAACAACAGTCTGATATTTTTCAGCATGATTCTCTGTTCTGTTTCTCACTTCTCTCTCCAGAATAATAGCCATAGGCTTGAAAAAGTCACAAAGCAAGCAATTCTTCTTTGCATTTCCTTATACTCAGCTGCTTTTCTGTAACAGTCAACAAGTTATACCAGCCTATGATACACTGCATGACTTTCCATCTCAACCCTCCAATACTGGTTTTGCCACATTAAGATTTGCAAATGATGGCTGAGCCACACACTATGTGTGTACTATGTGGTAGCTTTATAAAGTTTTTCTTTAAAAAGATAAACTCTTGGTAACAACTTCATCCCACTATGCAGCAAATACAGACCTATCACCAACAGTGAATTTTCTAATATTCTGTTTCAATACTGGGCGGGAGACAAAGGCAGCTCTTGCTGTCTGGGTCCCCCCTTGCCGAAACTAACTAAAAAAGGGGACAATTCTGTTCCTTACAAGTTTGCTGAGGAATGCCAACAGCCAAAGGAATCATGTGACATTCCATCAATTTCCTGCTCAAGGATTTTTTTTATAGTGACCACATGCATAACTGAAGTGGAATGCACAATGAGCAGCCAGCCAGCAAGTTAAGGTTTGCAGCCTCCGGGTAGGGCCAATCACCATAACAGTAAAAATTAATGCAGTAAAGGACACTGAAAGAAAGGTTAAATTAGAAAACTTCTGAAAGCAAGACCAATATAAAAAAAAATACTGGAGTATAGTTTATACACAGAAAAGGGTTAGATCAAAGTCATCAACTCTGAGCCAGTATATGCCAGTGAATAAAGCTATACTAGAAAAACTATCCAGGCAGGGAGCTAAAGTACCCCTATATAGCAAAACAGTCATTCCCCTCTCCTCATGGTCTCGTATCATTAAGTTGCACAACAAACTATACCAGAAGTGAAGCCCATACCTCTGAATCACCTGCTTGCAAGTTACAGCTCTCTTCCAACTCCTCCTCACAAAAAATATACAAAAAGTTCATGAAGCAAAAACAGCCACCCACATTAATATACAATTATACAGCTCTAATTACATTACAAGAGATCTATCAATCTAAGAATTTTAATACACTCTAAAAGAAAACTTTGTCCTGGGAATGCAATAATGCATAGAATCACAATGATTTGGATTGGAAGGAACCTTAAAGATTACCTAATTCCAACTCCCCTGCCATGGGCAGGGACACTTTCCAGAAAACCAAGTTGCTCAAAGCCCCATCCAACCTGGCCTTTAACGCTTTCACAGATGGGGCATCCATAACTTCTCTGGGCAACCTGTTCCAGTGCCTCATCACCCTCACAGTAAAGGATTTCTTCCTAATATTTAATCTAAACATACTCTCTTTCAGTTTAAAGCCATCCCCCCTTGTCCTATCTCTCTATGGCCTTTGTACAAAGCCCCTCTCCATCATTCCTGTAGGCTCCCTTCAAGTACTGGAAGGCTGCAGTTCCAAGGCCTCCTCCTTTTCAGGCTGAAGAACTCCAACCCTCTCAGCGTTTCCTCATAGGAGAGGTGCTCCATTCCTCTGATCATCTTCGTGGCCTTCTCTGGACTTGTTCCAACAGCTCCATGTCCTTCCTGTGCTGGGGCCCCCAGAGCTGGATGCAGCACTGCAGGTGGAGTCTCACCAGAGCAGAGCACAGGGACAGAATCATCTCCCTCACCCTGCTGCCCACGCTGCTCTGGATGCAGCCCAGGACACGTTTGGCTCTCTGGGCTGCAAGTGCACATTGCCGGGTCATGTCCAGACTCTCATCCACCGGCACCCCCGAGTCCTTCTCAGCAGGGCTGATGTGCACCAAATCATCCCCCAGCCTTTACTGATACTAAGGGAGGTGTAGCTTTATGGAAAAGCCCTCCCCACTGAGAAAATGAACTCCCCTAATGAAAGTGACAATTCTGTAATTAATGAACTCCCCTAATTAAAGTGACAATTCCGTAATTAACTATACCAAGAAATTTTACTGGTACAATTGCTTCTGGCTGGGAGTATCTCCATAATCCACCTGAAAAATCTAGATCAGCAAATGCCCGTGGTGGCCAGAAAACTCTATTAAGCACCTTTTCTGTATCAAAAGCACTTAAAATCAATTCCAGCTCACCACATTTTTTTTCCAGAAAACTATTTAATTATCCTAATTTTTTCCCCTTTAATCAATCAATGCCAATTCATCATTCAAAAACAGCACTCCACTTTAATCTTTCTGGTGAAACAGCAGTACCATGTTATAGCTCTCTTGTATCAACTTGTATCAACTTGTATCAACACTAGCAATATAATTTTTCAGAAAATGGTTTAGGGCTAATTCAGAAACAACTTTCCATAATATGCCCTGAATTTGCAACCCCCCCAAAACTGCAACAAGATGCCAGAAAAAGCAAAAATGTCTACAGAGAAATGTCAGGTCTTCTAGGAAAACATCAAAATACTTTAAAATACTGACAAGTATTAACACTCCTTCTCAGCTCTGGTAACTCTTTGCCTGAAAATGAGCTGGCTCAATCCTCTTTGATAATCCTATATAAAACCAGTGTGATCATTTTAGCATGCCATTAGAATATGGCACTTTGGAGAACTGAAAAACTTCCATTAAGATTTTCTTCTCCAAATGGATGTGTGAGTCATGTGCCAGTGAAGACAATTATCAAATGAAAGGAAGTAGCCAGGAGGTCAGAGTTAAAATAGGCAGAAGTATTTTGAGAAATAATGATGCTTTAGGAGGGTCACATTTGTTTCAGGCACAGCATAAATCAAGCCAAATAGATCTGAGTACAAATTGATAAATATGCATACGACTTCTTTAAACAGCTTCTCTTTAACTAGAAAGGAGTTTTCAGACTCAAACACCAGTTTTGTCTCCTACTATAATAAAGAATACAGGGATGACAGAGTTCATTATACTGAATGAAAATGCTTAATTAAGTCTGTTTTCAAAACATGCCCCAAGCATAATGATTTTCTGATCTCTTATTAATTGAAATACCACTACAATACAAGAAGCACCAAGCAACAGTTTATGTTACCAGTGTAAGCGTTCCATTTCTTTATTGGAAAGAACTATCAGTTTACTGGAAAAATCATGTTTAATGTTTACTTTCTACCTTTCGTATCTGAAATGCTGTTTAGCAAGGCACACATCATGTCTCCTTCAATGTGGTGGGGATTCAGGATGCGAGCTGGTCGCTGGGTCATTTTAAACTGGTTTTCCAGTTCCAGGAAGCTTTTGTCTCCAGAAAGTACAGTGAAAGGAATTTGCTTGGGCAGGTGCTCATCCAGACGACCAGCCTATAGGGAAAAAAATGACAAGTGTTGAACAGAGATCATGTTTTTATCTCATGGCATGTGGCTGGCTTTGTGCAAGACAGGTCTTCATTGGGAAGTTTTCTACAGCAATTTATTCCTGCTTTTATGCTCCAAGCCACGTTACGCCACTGTGAAAGGCACTGTTTCAAAAGTTGGATGCTCATTTCTTCTCTATGTACAATAGATACAGGTAATGACTACCAGAACAGTACAGATGGAGTATGGAACAAATTCCTAAAAAGCAGCATTTTAGAACTGTCTCCACATAAAACAAGTCATCTGTGCAGAGCATCTTAAACGTAACATAAAAAGCATAGTGAAACATAAAACTACTGTTGCAAAAATGTGCTTATACAGTTAGACAGTTAGTAATTTTATCTAACTGATAAAGCACTATATGGCCTCAAGCTGCACCAGGGGAGGTTTAGATTTTCACTGAAAGGGTTGCCAAGCATTGGAACAGGCTGCCCAGAGAAGCAGTGGGGTCACCATCCCTGGAAGTGATTCAAAAATCACGTGGATATGGCACTTGAGGACATGGCTTCATGACGGTGGTAGTGCTGGGTTGATGGCTGGACCTGATCATCTTAAAAGTCTTTTCCAACCTTAACAATCTATGATTCTACATTAGGAATACGAGTCCCCATGGCATCCCAGATTCCCATCCCTCGCCTGCACATCACCAACCCTGCCAAAGCCCAAGGTCTACTGAATAAAGGCACTGCTCTTTGGCAGCTTAACAGGGTCTGTGAAGCTGGCACCCATTCAACTCCATTGTAAAGATGGCTCAAGATTTGGGCTAGTTGAAGAGAGATGAAGGAGTTGTGTATCACTCTTAAACAGAAACTGTAAGAAGTGCAAGGTTTTACTCTTCATTTCCTAACCAGCTCCCTTCCCCTCCACAACAGACTGTTTTCCTATTTGGGCTAATTTTTAAATCATTTCTTGACCATCTGTCTCCACTCAATCCAGGTTTATCATTCTTTATAGTGGACACAGAAGTCTCATGGAAAGAATCTAAAAATGTCATCTGCAATGAGTACTTAACATCAGTAGCAGATACCATCTGCCACCCTTCTCTGGGTACAAGACACAACCATAAAGCAAGCATGCCCTAACTTACATGAACACAGAGAGCAAAGTCTGCTGCTTCTCGTCGGGTACTGCAACGTGGATGAAGAAAGAAACATCCAATCCTCTTAAGATAATTGTAAATCTTGCAATGCACTGGAGGCTTCCAGTTGCTGTATCCTCCTATACAGTGAAGAGAAATAATATTAATAATAATAAAAACCAAACATGAAAAACAAACCATGGGTTTGGGCAGAAACGCCTCTATGAATTAAGAATGTAAGAAGGCAAAAGCAAATATAAAACTATCTTTAAAAACAGAATTTATTCTGACCACTGTGAAAGCTAAGAAAAATATATAACCAAAATTCCCCCAGCCCTCTTGTTCTTTAGATAAAAGGCAAAACAAAGTAGCTAGCCTGATACTACTCATTCAATTTTGTAAGAATTTGTAAAAATCACTTGTGGATTTTTACCTGTTACTTTGCTGTGCCTTAAACTAGACCTCCCCTGGTGAGGGAGGAATTTGAAATCCTTGCCAGGATTCCCAAGGACTAATGAGACCTCCAGTGCTCTCTGCTTTCAGATAGTTTATTAAGTCTTATCAGAGAAGTTATGAATAGAGCAGAGAATACAGCAGTGTCCCCTGAGAGAGTCTGCAAAGTCCTGAATGTCCCGAAAATGTCCGCTGAATGTCCACAGAATCAAGATAACACGGCCTTCTCAAAGGTAAATCATCCAATAGGCACTTAAAATGAAAGATATTTTCACTTTTCTACCAATATTCAACAAATGTTTACGTCACGTATACAGGAACTGCAGATTTCTTTATCCAATCACCTTAAACAACTACTGCAGAACATGGAGTAGTTGGAGAAGAAGGAGAAGGTCTATGAACAACACCAATCCTCCATTTTGGAGTTTTTGCTTTTCATCTATTTGCTACATTAATAAACCCAACACCTTTAAATATTCACCCCGTGATAACCTTACATAACATTCTATTATCTAATTCACACCGCTGTGTGTTCTAATTCTTCCCAAAGAGTTGGCAGTTTTCTCCATGGATGAAGGTCAAAAACAGTGCTGTCCAGGGGGGTAAAACTCTTCAAAACAGGCAGAGAAATATTCTCTGCATTCTGGATTCCCACAAGAATTTTTTCTTCAAATCCTGAAGAACTTATCTTCTAGATATCGTGTGCTTTTAGACACAAGGATGTGTTTTTCTCCAGTTTGAAGCACAGTTGTGGTTAATGTGCAGAATCAGAAGAGCTCTGGAAACATACTACAAGTAATAGAAATGCTTCTCTTAGGGAAACCTGTACTACAGGAGTTACAGAGTCAACATGCACTCTAACTGCCTGACACATCACATGCCAGAACTCATTGAAAGAGGATCCAAGAACTGGAGCAACAGCTGAAACAATGATAGAATCCTGACAAACCCTTGGATGCAGTCAAGGATAAGCAAATAGAGGCTACAACTGGGAAAAAAGTGCAGGAATTTTCTAAACAGTACGCTAAGCATGTAGTTACTGGCTGAGAAAATAGCTGGATGATAAAGACGAGCTGAGTAAAGTGCCTGCTACAGACAAAACGAGTACCAGAGTGAAACACATTGCAAGGGAAAGGAAAGAAGCAGGAAATCTCTCAAGAAGAGAGGGAAAACCAGAGGAGCTTGCACCATAAAAATACATAGGATACCACAAACAGGCAAGCAAATGGAAGGACAATTTGACCAGTGACTGAGAATTTTGTAACATTCCAATGGCTAAGAAATAATGGGTCTGCAACACGGAGGAAAAAATGTCACTGTATCTGCTAGATGATAGAGTGGCTGGATGTAAGAAAGGATTTTGAACGGAAAATGAAAGCAGTCACTGATGGTACTTCATGTGAGGACATGGGAAACCAACGCTCAAGTAAAACAGGCGGCAGAGGATGGTTTATGCCAACATGTCCACCTGCAGTCTGACAAACAAAAGCATTCCTCAGTAGATTTCTCCTGTTCCCACCGCTCTGCTTTTCAGCCTAATGGCAAGAAGATGGTATCAAAAATGATCTCAAATATTTATTAAGAGTCTACACAGAAATGATTTAGTGGTATCTGTCCATGAGAAAAAAATGCTATCTGTAAGTTGTTCTCATCTGCTGTGACAGCCCTCAGTCACTGCTATTTGGGAAAGACTTGTAATTACCAGCCCTGTTTTTTGGCTGCATAAATGTACAACATAAGCATTTGACCAGGGCAGCTGAAAACAATGACAGACCTGCATTCATTCAGTTTGTTAGCTCACAAATGGATGAAAGACAACTGAGTATCTGAAGACAAAAACAATACAGAGTCCAGACAATACAACGGAGGAACTTAAGCTAAGCTAAAGCTATACTACAAACAGGAATAATAGAAATTATGAAGATATATCATATAAAAATAATAACTAAAAATTCAGAAATGTTGCTTGGGAAATGCAGGAAAAAATGTTGCTATATTTTCACAGGTTAAACAAACAAGAATAGCATGCCTCAAGTAACTATGCAAACAATTATTATGGAGGGTACCTACAACATTAGATCCAGATGTGCCTGGGAGCCTTAGTGTGCCCAGGCTCAAAACCAATACAGTTGACACCAATAAACTGGTAAATTTTTCTCTATGATGAATATGGCCCATTTTATTCACAAGTAACTCTTTAGCATATCTTTTTAGTTCATGTGCTTCAGGGGCCATTCCCATGAGGCAGCCTGCATGCAGCAAACCCATGTGGAAGTAAGGAACTGAGTGCTGCTGATACGGCCTGTGCTATGCCATCAGGCACCTCTGTTTGGAACACCTCTGGGCACAGAGTCTTACCTAGCAAAAAGGTACCTTTGGGTAAGGGCATTGTATTACTAGGGGTTCCTAATGAGAGACTAGTAACACTATGGTTATACTATGATTAGTTCTTTTTCTTAAATCACAGAATAGAAATTTCTGACAATACAGCTCAGACATCCCTAGATTCAACCAATTTTTTCTTAATGAATCAAAACCATGTTTTAACCTTGGAAAACAGTAGCAGCACAGACCTTGACATAGCAAACAAGTTTAAATCAACTAATGACAAATTAGTTTCAAGTAAATTAGATAGAATAAAAAGTATGACTGAAAGCCAGTGTCTGAATTCATGCGGGGAAATTCTTCTTTACTAAATAATTCTTTATAAAACCCAGACAGAGCAGCCAGACATTTCTTCCAGTCAGATTCCTAACAGTTTCTTAGTTTTATCAGTAGAAAAAGTTTTTCCAAGGCCAAGTAGATTGAATAACTGTAGAAATAAACAAGGCTTCAGCAATTAAAAACTACAACCAAACCCCAAATCACAATAGAATTCAAGGAGTGCACAGGTGAAGTGAAATTTGGCCAGATGTTCAAGCTGGGCAAATCCTTAAAAAAGATAGTAAAAACAAACAACAGGTTGTTCAGCCATATAGAAAAGAGAATGTACATAAATGAAGCAACGAAGCAGCATGGCTGAAATAGAAATCTAGGACCAATAGGTATAATATGGAAAGTGAGATATCTTTTATCTTGTTTATCTTCTGGACTACTTGTGTCCAGTTCTGGTGTCCCCAGTATAAGAAGGACATGGAACTGTTTGAGCAAGTCCAGGGGAGGGTCAGGAACTTGATAAGAGGACAGTTGACAAGAGCATCAGCCTTATGAAGACAGGCTGAGCAAGCTGGGGCTGTTCAGCCTGAAGAGAAGGTTGTGTGGAAACCTCACAGCAACGTTCCAGTATCTCAAGGGGCCTCAGGGAAGCCAGAGAGGGACTCTGTCAGGAACTGCAAGAGGACTGGACAAGGAGTAATGGATACAAACTGAAAGAGAACAAATTTAGGTTAGGTATTAGAATGAAAGTTTTTACTTTCATTCTTTGAGGGTGGTTAGACACTGGAACAGGTTACTCAGGGAGGTCTTGGATGCCTCAACCCCGGCAGTGTTTAAAGCCAGGTTGATAAGGCCTTGAGCAACCTCGTCTAGTGGGAGGTGTCCCTGCTCATGGCAGAGGGGTTGGGACGAGATGATCTCTAAGGTCCATTCCAATCCCTTAACATTCTATGATTTAAAATCCCCAAATCAGTATTTTCTGTGGCTTGCATGTGTACAGGAATGCTGTTACAGAAAGGCCAAAGGTAATGACAATACAGGTAAGCGATACAGAAGTAATGTGTTCTCTAGAACACAAAACTCAGAATAACCTGCTTTAATAGGGAAGATCAGAGGATTTGTCCCCAAAACTCCTAACAAGCAGATACCAGATTACAGGTCCAGGAGCACAGATGACTGTTTGAATCCCTAACACTTTACATTAACAGCCAAACTTGGTCTGCCTTCATCAGCTAATTGGAAAATCTGTTTCTAAGAGGAAAAAAAAAAAGTGACCCAGGCCTCAACAGGCCTTTCTGTCCAACCTGAGCAGCACGACAACTCTCAGCTTTCAGAAAATTCTTGATTATCTTCTATGGGAAGAGATAATCAAAAACACTTAGCAAGGAAGTGCAGTGCCATAGTGTACCAAGTGTAAAACATACCTGACCTACAAATCTGGCAAGATGACGCTTGTGTTTCAGGCTATACATATTTTGAAACTATCCTTTATCTACACTTTACTGAAGAAATCAATGTACCACAGACAGAAAAACTATAAAGGCAGATACAGAGAAAACCTGTAGAAAAAGCATGAGGTGGACAGGAAGTTGGGTTCAGAACAGTCACACAAGCAAAAGTATCAAGTTACAAGGACGCTACTGGCAGACTTTGCAAAACAGTATGATCTTTAAGGTCCCTTTCAACCCAAACCATTCTATCATTCTATGAAACTCATGACAATGTGAGTTCCATCAATCACTGGTATCTTCAAGATGGGACATACACCTATTGTTGTACAGGATGATCAGGGCCACCCTTTAAAGAACAAGCCAGAGACAGAACAAAATTAAAAATGTAAAAATGCAACATCATACCTTCTGGAATTAAAAAACCAAATCAAAACAAAAAATCCCAGCCTTATGAGAAGGATTTAGGAGTTTAAACAATCTCTGAGTAGTATGGCTGTTCTGATAATTATGAAAATATGATACAGCTTAATTAAGTTCATGAGGGAAGCCAGAAAGACTCCTAAACAGTTCCACAATTCTGGAACAACATTCTACAAGCAATAGTAAGAGCAGTGCAGGTTTAGACTGAGTTTGAAAAGTTCAGGAACATTTCTGTTACATGGTGCCTGTGACACTGCAACTTTAGAAGCTCTAGTGGCTACTTGCTCCTGTTCTTCATTCTCTCAGATTGAAGGAATCTCTGCTCAAGTACATGTGTAGACTTGCTAATCTTATCTTTTAATTTCCTCCAAACATTTTTTACCTTGAAAACCCCAGATAAATGTCCCTTGGTTCAGGTTAGCTGGCAGCTGTGTGAAAAAGCTTCCCCAGTTGTCCAGATCCACCAACACAATGTGAGTCATGGTACTCAGGTAGTCAAGATCAGGAAGTTCACCATCTTCAATGGGATAAAAAGGACAAATTTAAAATTCATGTGACTTTCTGGTCAACCAACGCGCTTTTGAAAATTCTTGTCTTCATATATGTAAGTGAAAAGTTACCAAAAAAAGTTACAAAACATGATGTTATTTGGTGACTGCATCAATTTTAAAATCAACTGAAGTAGCACTAATTTAATAACACAGTAATTAGAGAGAAGAGCAAAATCTGGCTATATGATGGTGTAGACCTGGATACACAGGTAAGCACAGACAGCTGTTGTCCTGCACCAAGACATTTTAATAACTTGTTTAATATTTAACTGTGCACCCCCGACTATGGCAAGTCTCTGTGCCATTCAATTGCTTGCATGCATAAAAGCCCATAAAATGTTTAGATATGCACTTTTTGCTGTACTTCTAACATAAATGTCAACCTCTTAATCAAAAGCATTATGACACCACTAGTAATTAAGAAACACTTCCAATTTCTGAACACCAGGTACACCTTCAGCATTCTTGATGTCATTCTTAGAAGTGATAATGAACTTGAAAAAAAACCTGCATGCTTGAGGGAAAAAACCTATACATACTGGGAATATAAATTCTCAGCTGATACTGCTTTTTGGCAAGCTAAGAAAGCTGAGATGACGGTGATATAACAGGACTCCCCACACAGAAAGCACTAACAGGCTCATAAATATTTATAAATATAAAGAAAGCAAGTTTCTTTTGAATGTGTATGATAGATCACTTTTACACTTCTACGTGTTAGATCCCTAATTGGGGTATCCTTGATGGTCCTCTTCCTTTTAACACCAAATTATGCTCCAAACTAATTTGAAAATCAAATGTTTCAGTCTCAGGATTCTTACGTCTGCCTTTTTGTTTGTTTTTTTTTCCAAGACTTCATGCATATGGCATATAGCAATAAATTGTGGAGTCTGAGTTTTGGAAGTTCAAGTACTGAGATTTCAGTAGTTGAGAAATAACAAGTACTAAATTCTGAGCTCATTTATAGACTGGATGTAACCAAATGGTATGTGACATGTACTGACAGTGAAACAGAGTGTGTTAAGGACAGCAATACTTTTCTAATGTTGAAAGAAATTTTCCACGTACTTTCACTAAGTTCTCCAGACTGTTCTGAGTCCTCATATTTTATTTTCTTTCCCTCTGTTGGGCCCTGCAGAGGAGACAACTGTGGTCTGTCCTGAGTTTTGGATGGAGATGCTTGAAATCGTTGCCTGTGAGGTTTTCTGACCGCACAAGCCCCACTTGCTGCAAACTTGAATACTTTGTCTTCTGATTCTGATGCAAGACTTGCTAGATCAGGTTTCTGCAAGAAGCAGTGTTTCCCGTGATAGTGCTGATGCGCACTATGAAGATCATCAAAGTTTTTGTTGCATGCAGCACATCTAACGACATACATCTCTCCCTTAGGTTTCACAGACGTGTGACTCTTGAGATGATTGTTCAAATCAGCAATATTCTGTGCTGTTGCAGAACACAAACAGCATCGAAACCATAAGTTTCCTTTTTGCAGCATGGCTTTCTGACAATTCTCATAATCATTCCTCCTGTTCATTTTGGAGACATAAGTTGTCCGGCAACCACAGGTTAATAGGTCTCCTTGTTCGACTGGGAGGAAGTCCTCATCTTTTTTTATTGATAGTTCCATCTGCTCAGGCACAAATGTATAGTCCACGCTATGAATCTCCTTGTAATGGATTAGAAATTCTTCCTCTGTGTCGAAGAAGAGATTACCACAAAGGCCACAGAAGTATTTGGTCTGTATCTCCTGATTATGATGCTCTTGGAAGTGTCGCTGTAGTGTTCCTACTTTCCGAAAATGACTTCTACATAAGCCACATGAGTACCTGTGAAATGCATGGCTTTCTAAGGACATGCAATGTTGTTTAACGCTCTCTTCAGACTCAAACATCTCCTCACAAATGCGGCACTGCCATTTTCCCACAACAGGACCACTTTCAGGGGAAAGTTCCACAGGGCTGGAAATGCAGTCTTTATCTTCACCTGCAGAAATGCTCACTGCGTCGGAAGCAGATGGCATAGGTTCATCTTCCACAGCTTCTTGCTCATAGTAGTAACTATGTCCACCATGAAATTCAGTGATGTGTCCCATAATATCCTCTTCTCTAAGATCTACAGAGCATGCTCTGCACCAGAGAAGAAAATTAGTCAAGTGTGCTCCTCCATGGAATCGACTCATATGCAGGCGGATAATACTTGAATTTTCAGCCAGCTTTCCACACACAGCACACTTGTGACAGATCCTATTTGCTGATAAAATGTGCTTTTCTACTGACTCTTCTGTAAAAAACTTTTGAAGGCATTCACAAAACCAGGCTTTAACTTTGCAAGCACTACCTTGACTTTGGTTTGCTACTTTATCTTCACTTCTATCTTTTAAATAACTCTTCCGTTTTGAAGGAGTAGATCCCATTTCACTGGTGGACTCATTTGGACTCAAATGTCTTTTAAGCAGTGGTCTTGACCGATCCACAATGTGGCACAAATGGGACTGATTTTTATGTTTTCCATTGACATGGCAGAACATCAAGATGGACTCTTCCAGTGTAGTAAAAACTCTAATGTTATGCTGAGTGGTTTGTTTATGTTTGGTCATCTGATTCTTATCAGCAAACAGTTCATCACAGTTCTCACAGTGACCTTTCATTTTAAATATCTCTGCAACTTGGGAGATGCTTTTCTTTGACAGTGCCATAGGCCCAGAATTATGACAACGTGTTCTAGAATGGATTAAAAACAAAGAGGTTATATCACAACCTGAAACATTTTTAAACTTTCAGATGTACTCGAAATATTACCTAGTAGCTACAGCACTACAGGGAAACAGTGTCCTCTGTGTACTTTAACCCACCTACTAGCTTGCCAACAAAACCATACAATGTATATCTAGTCTCTGAACTTTGAAGAGAATTAGGTGCTAATTTCCAAAGCTAGCACTTAGATTGATGCTTATGTTGTTAACTGCACATTTTCAAAATCAAATGCTGTCAACTTAGAAATAGTGGAACAGAGACCAACTTTTGTTGTTCTGTTACAGAAAATCAAAAAGGATCCTGACATTGATCAGCTTTCTGCAGTGTGGGGTAAAGCTAAGGGGGCAGGTTTTTGATTGTTTACTCAGGCAGTTAACATTTACATGGTCCTAGTTACCCTGAAATCCAGTAGTACCACAAAAAGCACATCTGTGTATCTGTCATTGATCTATGGATGTTCACATTATAAAGACAACTGCCTTTCACAAACCTGAAATGAGCTGTTAATTCCATATGTGAGCGCAGTATCTTGAAGCAGGCCATACACTTCACTTGGAAGGAGACCTCTTTGCACAGAGATATCAAGAGGTTCTTTGCAAAGGATGGAAAAGGTAGCGGATGGCCAGACTTCACTGCATCTATAAAATGGAACAGCAGAAAGTGCAACCACACATTAGAATTTTTCCATAGAATTTCAGCTCTCTGATGACATAATTACTACTGTTACTCATTTGTCACAGGGTTCAGAAAGCAGGTTAACAAGTGTCAGCTGAGCCTCAGTGACTGTGCAATGGAAGCTGTAACTAAATCCTGATTTTTTTTAACTTCTGTAACTATCTTATACCTGAATCTGTTTGCATCTTGCTTTTTCATACTCAAATAACTGACTTGACTTCCCTTTTCCTCCTTCCACAATGCCAGGTCAATATCTCTCTTAGGAAGATTCTTACCTTCTTGGCCTCCACCTATTACCAGCTGTCTACTCTTACCACATATAATTTTGTTTTAAGCCATAGAGTATTAAAAAAAAAACCAAAAAACCCGCAATTTATTTAACAAGATTCCATGTACTCTGACCATCTCTTTCTTAAGAGATTAACATTTCTTAATGTTAATTCCTAAACTTTTAGATGCAGGACGTTCTGTTGCTCTGAGTATATACTCCACATGTAACTTCTGGTACCAGCAGTATAAGAAGATTCTACTGAAAAGAGAACAGGAAACGGTTTATGGATCATACATTGTTCGTGTTCTGCACCTTAGCAGGCAACTTCTTTTTGATTTTTCTGTTTAGTAAGATGTGATGAGCAGCAGGCAGTAATTTGAGGTTATGCCTTTCAGCTAACTTCACTGGCAGATCTCAGGCCATGCTGATAATTATTAATCATGAAGCCTTACTAATGCAAAGTAAAAAATGGAGCACTCAGTTTTTTCTTCTGAGTTCAGCACTCTCCATCTCTAAAGAAAAAAACCACTAACTTGAGCTTTTAATCTTTTCAAAGCAATAGCTCACCAGTAATCTTTTTTAAAACCTATGACCTGAATTTAAAAGCATCTGCAGTCATCACATTCAGAATTAATAACCTATTTGAGAACAAAAGTACGTTAGAGTGACAATGCATAAGGGAAAGTATAACCACGCAGCTGATTGTCACTTCACTACATGAAGGCAGCAGTACTGACTCGACTTGCAGGGGATTCCTTCAAAGCCTGTCTTTTCTGTACATTTCCTGCATCCACTCTGGGGGAGGGCAGAAGTTGAAGATACACTTATGAAGATGAGAAATAACTGTATGAAGCCTTTCGGCCAAGTAGGCTTGTCCAGAGAGCTACAATGTCTAAAATATGGCCACCTAGCAGTTTAGCTAACATTGAAGTAAATGCTTTAATGCCTATTGCTTATGTCAGAAAAAAAAAGGTCAGTATAGCTGTGTTGGGCATTAACCCTGTTTGCAAGACCATGATCAGATCTTTCCTCTGGACTCTATTCATGGTTCAGGATGTTGCCAGCTCACAGCATAACCAGTATTTCAGCCTTCAGCAGCCATGTAGGCAGTGCAAGCCATCAGACCAGCAGCAATGCTCCAGCTAAGCTCTAAATTTGCAATTATACGGAAAAGAAATTTTCACATGTCTTTGCCATCAGGAATGCCAAGGACACTGACAAGAAAAATAGCCTCCAAGCACACTACAGACAGTAGAGCAAGGGGAAGGAACACAACAGCCACTCTGACTGGAACTGAAAAAGAAATCTATGTGTTTTGGTCTGAGTCTCTATCAACATGCTATATGTGAACTCATTCAGGAAAGTTGTTGTGTGGAGTCACTGGAGGATGAGAAGCTTATATGAGAGACTCGACAGCATCTCATTACAGCAAGTGTGACAGAGGAATCATTTCTACACAAAAATATGCATTTCAAAGCATCGCATTTAAGATCTTAAAAGAAAAGTAAGAATTCATTAATAACTTTAAACTCTTAGCTCTTTTAGGCAGCAGAAAAATGTAAGTCACTTCATATCTTAAGGATGAATTATCAGAAAAAATTAAAAGCAGTACACTTAGTACCACTTAGTAGCAACGTACCACTCGGTTCAGAAACCTGGAGGAAGTGGTTCTCCTGTGACATATGCTGCAAACACTCTTCTCTTTTGGTGAAAAGGAGGAAGCAGTTTGGGCATGCAAAACACTGAATATGCTGTGGAGGAATACCTTTTTTATGCCCATCATTTTCATTTAGCTGGAAGAGAAAATGATCTGTTTAGGAAAAAAAATTAAGTCAAGAAACCAGTCCCAGTTCTCATGTCCTCCCATTCCTCTCTCATTTTTGTGGTAGTATTTTCACTTTTAGGTTGTCAGCTACCACATCAATATTTATCTACAGCTTACCCCTCTGCACTTCAGCTCACAAGACACAAGGAACTGGCCAAAGTACCACTGTCAAACCCAGCTACTCATCCACCCTTACTATACTGTCAACTTCTCCATCCCCTTCTTCCACCACTGGAAGCAAGCGCCTTCCCAGGGACTATGGGCTCCAGCAATTCTTAGCCATTCTCCTTACCCAGGCTCTCAGAAAAGGCTCACTTGTGTCAGTAAAGCAGCTGTTTTACCTCATGTCAGTTCTTCTCTAATCTTGCTAACCTCTAACTCTCCAAAATGCTGCTCCTTGGAGTAGTCTGAAAGGTCTGTGACTTTTGTAGAAGTCAACTCCTTCCACCTGCTTTGCCTTCTACATCAACTTCAGAGCTCTGCCTTCAGGGCAAAAATCCTTTAGTTCTGCTTCTGGTATTTTTGCTTGCTTCTTTCTACATCACTCCAAGAATCTTCATTATATGCTTAGAGCTTTGACTAGGATTATCTCCCCATCCTTAACACATCAAAGTAATCCCATCTTCTCGCTGTCTGCAAGAGACACTCACTGCCTTTCCCCTACCTTGGCTGCTACTCCTGCTAATGTCCCTGGACACATCACAGGCACACAACTTTGAAGGAATGGAAAAAGAGCAGGGACAAACTATGGTGCAATCTTTCAGCCTGCCAGATACGACTACGTATCAAGAGTTATTACTACAAGCAAAATTTAGTCTGATTTTCAGAATGTCTACAACTTCCCCAAATTTAATGCAGCTCTCGGAGACTAGGCAAGAATATTTCTTAGCAAAACACCCAACTTTGAAAATGCTATCCATTATCCAATTCAACACCAAAGTGCTTAAATAAAACCCCCATCTCCTTTCTGCTGCTTCTCTTCACTGTCACTTATTTCACCCTAACTTCCTGCCTTTACCTTTCATAGTTTTGGAAATGCAAAAAAAAGGGAATAGCTATCAACACCACCAATAGATGGACAAGAGGCTCAAGAAAGAACTATGGTCCTCTTGAAAGCATACCAAAAAGCACAGCCTAATGGCCACATCTAAATGGAATACTGTCAGGTGACACCAGGTGTTTGACACACAGCAGAATAAGAAAAAACTATCTTGAAGAGTAAAAAAGAGGGAAGACAAAGAGGGTTAAAAGAGAAAGCCAACAAAAAATCAATACATAATTTTAAGTCTTAAGCCCTCTACTACATTCAATCAGGCGAGTTACTTATCCTTATGATCTTGCCTTAGATAAAAGATGATCACTGTACTGCTGAGAGGTTGAAAATCTTTCGCAGCATATCACACAGGCAACAGCATTATGTGGGGGTCCATGCAATGTGACTGTTGGGTCACAAGGAGAATGATCAAACCTGGAGAAGAAGAAATAATTAGCAAACTAGTCCCCTCTAAATAGTCAAATAGCTTTTTTTTAATGGGAAAAATTCTGTCCTTTGAAGCTATCAGACAAAAACCCTATCTAACCAACCTAAACTGTAAAAATTCCTTACTTCCCCTATCATGAACTATATCAGTTGAAGTATCCTGTACAGAGATGATTCTCCCTGCAGCTAACCTGTTAAAACGGCCACTCTGGAGAGAAATCACACTGCTGTTAAGAGAACTAACAAAGCCTTAATTTCCTAAATAGACATTTTTATAATTTATTTATTTTTACCTCCCTGTACTAGTTCTGGTTAGGATGGGAGCTCATTCTTTGTATTCTTTTATATGGTTGTTGTGTTTTGGATTTATGAACAACAGTGTTGATAACACAGATAAGTTTTAGTTATTGCTGAGCAGTGCTTGCACAGTGTCAAGATCTTCTCTGTTTTTCAGACTGTCCCAGCAAGGCAATGTTGAGAGATACAGCTGGGACAGCTGACCTCAACTGGCCAAAGGGACATCCCATAGCATAAGACATCATGCTCAGCCATAAAAGCTGGGTGGAGGAGGAAGGGGAGATAGCTGGGAAGACAAATGCCATCACTCCAAGTAAGTATCACGAATGATAGAGCTCTGCCTGTCGATTCCTTATTTTGCTTTGCATATGCGTGCAGCTTTTGCTTTACTTATTCAACTGTTTTTACCTCAGCCCAGAGTTTTCTCACTTTCACCCTTCCCTCTTCCATGTCCCACTACAGTGAGTGAGTGAGTGAGCAGCTGTGTGGGCTGAGCTGCCTATGGGGGCTAACCCATGACACTCCCCTCAACTTCTCACCATTTTGCCCATGGACACATTCAGTAGTTAAAAGGCAGTATCTGCTGGAATTGAACACAGGCACACTGAGTACTGACTAGCAATGAACAGATAGCCTTTAACTGTTGGTCCTCTTTCCCTACATTAGAGGTTTTTCTTTTTATCTTAACAAATTGTGTAACTTAGCCTTTTCCTTTATTTCAAGTTTGGATGAAGATACAATTAAACTGGAGTACAGAAATCTTACTTCTCAAAAAACCCTGTATTAAAAATGCTCAACAAGAGGAAGACATCAATTCTGAATGAAAAAAACAAATCACACACACCAAGTAAAAGACCAAACCAACAAAAAACCCCCATGAAGCTCATCTATATAAATCGTAACATATAAATTGGCTCTCAAAATGAAGCTCTGTCAGCACAGGCAGCTTAAAGCAGACTTGATGCTGATGTCCTAAGTTAGAGGATGTTCTTTATTATTATTCCTTGTGCTGAACTCATGCAATGTATGTCCTTACCTTTGAAGGTGACCTAGAAGAAGATGTACATTATCAAACTGTCTGTTGCAATGCATCACAGGACAGTATTTGGGACTGCTGTTGACTCGAGGCTGACCTGCTCTCTTATAACCACCCCTTCTTCCACTGTTAACAGAGCCTGGTTTCAGACCTGTGTTACAAAACAAAGCACTTAACAAGAAGCTGAATTACAGAGGCTTAAGAAAACAAACAAAATAACACACAAGCCCTAAAACATTCCAAAATCAAACTGTAGTGATTCTTAAAAGCAAACTAACAATGCACTCACTGTCCTTCAATTCTACTACAGTAAGTCTGCTTTTTCACTGTCTCTTAAATTCCCAGCAGTGTAACTTTTCAAACATTTTTACACCCTTCCTCCAGGTCCTCCCGGCAGTATTTTAAACTGATTAAACATTGTGAAGTTACACTTACCTCCATTTTCCTAAGCAGCAATTCAACAGTAATATTTTTTCTTCCAAGCAACTGTGCTTATAAAAATAACTAACATTGCCTTAGTGGTTTTCAGACTCCGTATCTTTAATTTTCTAAGCAACAAAGCATTACATGAATAGTTTTCCTGGAAATATGTATTTAAGAACTTCCAAATTATATGCTATAGCAAAATTAATATTGTAGGATTTGGTTATGAACAAGGCACCTACAAACTCATCAAAATTTTCACATGTTCTGCTCTGTAAAGCAGGACTTAGAAACCATCACTCAAACTTAACTTTCTGTTCTTACCTGGCATTTTTAACCACTGGTCCACACATAACCTTGCAGCTTCTGTATCACTGTGTTCCCGAATAAATTCTAATTCTTGCAACCCATGAGCATATTGGGAATCAACTTTCTCCTGTGGGAAAAAACATACCAGACAACATTGGGATCAAATTTGAAAAAAATAAAAGAAAAAAGATTAAGTATGTATCCCAAAACTAACATACGGATTCCTAAAAAACACACCCACAAAAACCTAAGTGAGGGGAAAAAAAATCTGACAACTTGACTGACTTCTATTCAAGGCAATAAAAATGGAATATAATAGGGGAAAAAAAAAAAAAAGGCATGTTCACTTTGAAGACTAAATTTAAGTCTGCAGTTTGCATTACCTGATGAAGAGCGAGCCAGCCAGGAGGAAAATATTCTTTAACAAAATGATCTTTTGGCCTTCATTCTCAAACTGCTTTAAAAGTTACACAGTCCACTTTACAGCTGAAAAACTGTATGTGGAGACATAAACAGACTGCCAAATTCAACGTGGAGGAGACAGAAGGGGGATGTAGGCCTCCACACTTCAAGGCTACCTTGGAGTATATCTACTCTAGCCTTTTACTCTGTTGTACTACAGTCACAAAGTCTACCACAGACTATAACAAGCTGTAACTATAATTATGTGATTTTAAAATCCGTTAACAGTGTTGAGAAAATTAGGCTGGGAAGCCAGCACATTTTGCCAGCTCTGGATTTAAATTTGTCCCTGTTCAATGCCATGGAGTTCTTGTAATCCCATTCCTTCAAGATGTCCAGCTCCCACTGAGAGCAGCCCTACCATTAAGCCTACTGACTGTTATCTTCCAGTTTGTAATAAAAGTAAAAAGTACATTCTTTTCAAATGGCTGCAAAGTGGAATAGGACTCAACTTTAAAATTATGCATTAAACGTTGAAAATTGTATCCCATTATGAAATACTCTGATACAGAGATTTAATGTGGCAAACAGCTTCCCAAAAATCTCAGACAAAAGCAGATAAATAGCGAGACTTGCTGCATGGTGGTTTGTGGTAACTTACTTTTCAATTAATTGAAATATCAGAATAACTGATGCTAAGGTTCCTCTGCTATATATACAAACAAGAGAACAAGATTTTGCCACTGGTTTTCATTCATTTAATTTTTCCCCCTTTAGTAACTGCAATAAGACTAGAAAATTGGTCAGTTAAAAGCCACAGAAGAGACAAAGTCCATGCTGTGTTTCACACAATGCCCCAGCAGCAGAAGTGTAGTTGCTAGTTCCAGGTATGCCTCATCAATTTTTTTATTTACTCAATACTGAAAACAAAGACACCTGTGACTACAAAGTCTTTATTGTAGAATTCTTCCAAAATAAAACATCCAATACCTTAAATGCTTTGTTTTTCTCTTCTTTTTGCTGTTTCTCTACTTCAACATGGCGTGCCAGACGATCCAGAGTTGATGCAACTCGTTCCTTCTGATAGTCAACGTGATCCTTACGCTTAGTATTTCTCTACAATTGGAAAGTTAAACTCTTATTTGGTGATTGTTAAGTAACAGACACCAATACAGTGAAAAGTGATGCCCAAGCATCACGACATAGTTCAGTAAAAATACTCTTATCCTGAGTTCCATGAGTCTTCTCTTCCTTTTTACCAGCATTTGTAGCTTCTTTTAAAAAACAAACAAAACCAACCCTCCTCTCAACATATTCAAGGCAATTCAATATAAGAATTAGTTTCACCAAGCAGTAGAGGAACATGGATGCTAGTATCCTAGAAGCCTCCAACAAACAAAAAGTTAAGTAAGTTATTCTAAGTAAACAGAATCCCTCCTGATTTCAAAGCCAACTTGCAGCCCATCTAAAGAACTGAGAACTGCTATCATTCTTGCTCTAACACTGCCTACTATCTTCAGAAAGGCAGGTCATTAGCTTTTTCTAGCCTAAGAGATAGACCATATACTGTAGTTTCCTCCTCTTACACAGTCAGCTCTAGAAATCATCTCTGTAGTGTCAGCCTACGCACGTACAGAAGATCCACCTTTCCTTAAGAATCAGGTTTATTACAAACATCCTCTACTGCAACACAGGAAAACAAAAGTCAAAAGATAGTCACTGCTGCCAAAACCAACTCTGGTAGGGTCTATCAGTGTCCCTTTCAAAGGCCTTGCACAGCAGGCAGAATAAGTTTGGGGAACAGATAAACTGATGAGCCTGCTTCTGACTCATACATTCTTAGAAAGGATTATGAAGGATTAGACTGAGCTAAGACCAGACTGTCACTGGAATAAGGTCATTCAACCCATAAATTGTTCCTAAAAAGTTATTTTAGAAAGAAAAGGCCTGGTATTAGACCAGATATGTTTTCAGGCTAGAAACTGGACACCCTGACTTCTGAGACTGCATGTAAAGTGACATTTTATTTTCACACACTTATTAAGATAACTGAAAGACAAAAGTAGCAAGTCCATTTCAAGGCGGAAAAAATGGCTCTGGAAAAAATGAAGTGTTGGTATTCTTGCTTTTCACTCAATAGCAGGGAGAAAAATCAAAATACTTCAATACTGATTATTTAGTACTTGTTAAAAACACAGCTAACCAGGCTTTTGTGAAGAGTAACTGATACAAGAAAATATAGAAGACCAATTATTTTATTCAACCAAGATGTTGTAAAATACATTACAACATACTCACATGAAAATAAGAACTGCTGTTGGGTTCTTCATCCTCACTGCTGACAAGATCAATGCATTCAAGGACAGGCCTTAAGGGTCCCTCCTGGAAAAAAAAGTGTTAAAAACACACACAAAAAAGCATTAAATTGTCTTCCTCAGAGATAAAATGTACCATCTCTCCCATATATTGGCAGTTTCTTCAAGATATTAACAATCAACTATGTAGGGCAGGCTAGGAAGACCTACTGCCTCATGATGAGTAGCAGAGAGAAAAGCAGCATGGAATCCTCTCTGCTGCTCTTAATGCATCTCATTCTTTGCATTCTTCCACCTTTCAAGGCAGTAAAGTTGTTCAGCTGGCCAGGCATAAGCAGTCCTCTGTCTCACTGGGTAGAACAGGGATGAAATCTTGGACAGATGACACAAGCTTCTATGAATCAAGCTGCCAGCCTCCAATTACCCCAAAAGAGTGCTTAACCTTTCATGATTAAATAAACAAAGATAACATGGTTTTCTAACTGAAATATAAAAAAAAAAATCCACTTCAGATTTGCTTCTGTAGAATCTGACAGCCTCTGCAATACTTTTAAGAAATTAAACCTTTATTAAACAGGTGTTAGCAAGTAAGAGTTCAAAGACACACTCAGATCACCTGACTGTCCAATCAGTTCAATAATGTGTTCTGAAATGTTCAGCTCTGATCCTAACAGCTATATCTTCTTCAAGGGCAGAGATTTTTCTTACTTTCTTACGCCCAGGGTTCAGCAACTAATCAAAACTTGCAAAATTGACAGCTGAAATGCAGAGTAACTTGCTTTCAAGCCTAAAAGTTCAAGTGATCAAAATAATACATTTAACGCAAGTTATTATTACACTTGTTTAAATGTCTTTTGCACACGTGAAATGTTCTTTTTCCTTCCAAATTTTGTGCCTTTTCTATGCCATTTTTGTGTACTGCTCACCTCCACATAAGACAAGCTCCAAACTGAAAGTTATGAGAATTTTAATTATTTTATTTCTACCTGGTTCAACTAAATAGTAATGCAAAGATGGTGCCAACCCTGAGGATTCCTTCACTATAGGACAGCTAAGAAGCTGAGGATCAGAGAGCTTCATCCTACTTGTTGTAACTCCCCACAGAATGAGTGGGGGAGTAAATCTTGGCACACAAGAGTCTGCAATTTCACAAAAACAACATGCACAAGCTCTCCATGAACAGCTGAAAGCTGGGGCCTCTCTAGCTGATGGCATACTTGGCACCCAGAAAAACATAAAAGTATTCAGATGTACTAGCACTAAGATATGCTCACTCTTCACATCTTATCAGCAGATCCTTCATATTCAAAAAAACTAAAAAAACACCCCCCCCCAAAAAAACCAAAAAACCAACCAATGACAAAACAAAGAAACACCCAACCAAAAAAACCCCCAAACCCCCAACATGCTCCACTTCTAAATTACTTCTCTAAATAATCTTCAAAAGCCATTCTTCTCACAAACCAACAGTCGTGCCACTGAGCAACAAACAAAAATCACTACTTCTGTGAGTAGAAGAATTTCTAGGTTTTTAATTCTCCAGGCAGCTGTGGCATCTCTGCTGTTATTCACAGCTTTGCCTGGAAGCACCAGCATTATATCAACAAAAACGTAATTTCACTCTGCTATGCAAAATAACCAATTTAACTGTTAATACAATCAAATTTGTTTAACTGGTGACTGGTAAAGATGAAGCCTCATATTCATCTCCAAGGACAGTTTCTTCTCAAGCAGTTCTGTGAAGCTCATTTTCCCCCCCCCTCAAAGTTTTCTCCGAAAGCCCTAAACTGTGATCGCTCTTTCCTGCCCTTCCCCATTTCACTTGATCTTTGGGTGATCAGGCCCAGCTAACAGACACCTTGTCCACTGACACATCATGCAAGGTGCTTTGTTTGTTGTTTTTAGCTTTATGTGCATTCAGACCAAATACCCAGTTCACTTAAACAGCACAACTAAACTTCTGCATAATTATACACACACTAGCATACAGAAAGCATGAATCTAGCTTTCAGGTATGTGACCACAAACTTATCTTTGACAAATAATTACATGAGCATAATTATGTATACACATGTAAACATACTTATTATCGTAGAACAAGTTTACATTAAAATAAATTTAAAAAAAATTGACACAAATTGTACTATTTGTGTTCTAAATCTTTGTCCCAGCAGACTTCCAACTTTTAAGACTGCTGAGAACTGACCAACATTGTGAACCAACATGCACTTAACAAGTTTTGATTTTTGTAACCTAGCAAATACAAAAATTCAAGTTGCTGGCTGGGATGGGTGCAAAAATGAAAGAGTTGCTTCCTAACACCACTACCATTTTATTCAGTTCCTGCTGTGATGCAACTAAAAGCCAGAGAGACAAATACTTCATTCTGAATATCTAATAATTAACATCTTAGGGGGAAAGGAAGCAAAATTTTTAAAATGGTAACTACCATGTTTTAGTGAATCATTTGATTTGGTATATTAACTACCTCTCCTCTAAGTCCAGTGCTTTTGGTTCCAACTGTGGCAACTTGAATTATCTGTCTATTTGTTCACAGGGCATTAGACCTGTGAATTTCTCCACTCTTGCCTTACCTTCCCAAGTAAACAAAATGGAGGCAAGACCATCCTATCTTAAGAGAGTAGGAGTAACAGCTTGCACTGCAGATTAAATTATGTTTCTTTGGTGGTATGCAAAACTTAAAATGTAATGATTTTAAATGGACAAAATATGTTGCAATGAAGAATTAAAAGGTGGGAAATTATGGAAGAATAGTTTTAAGTTTCCTGAATGAGGCTGAATCAGATTACAAAAGCTGAAAATATCTGGCAGCCAGACTGACAAAAAGTCCTTATTTGATGGAGCAAAAGCATAGTCCTACAGTATGAATCCAAACACCATAGTACAAGTGAATGGAATAGAAAAACAAACAACCCAAAACCACAAAAAAAACCAGATCAAAGAAATAAAAAACCCACACCAAAGCCACATCCGACTGTCAAGAAGAAAAAAAAAAAAAAAAAAAAAGAAAAAGGAAGAAAAACATAGAGATCACATGGCCTACAACTACTTGTTTTCTACCAAAATGAGCACAGGTTGGGATACCCCAGTGGCTTCTCTAATTCAATTTATACAGTACCATCTTGTGCACTGGGTCTTTAGGACATGCAGGTAACCACGAGGCATTCATCCGTAACATTTATGAAGAGTGTAAGTTTCGAGTCATATACATTATTATATGGAAATGATGATCTAAAGCTAGCCAAGCAGTCTACAAATCCTTTAGCAAAGTCCAAAGTCACCTTCACTCAGAGGAGCAAATGAGAGCTCTGAAGACATATTGCTGATATTAGGTGACGGCCAGGGTCATACACCTTTCCCTTTGTATTCATCAATTACAATAGTAAGCTCCTCAGCGCAGGATATAAATCCTGCATAAAATTTGAGCAAAGTCATCTTCCTATATATAGCAGCCTCTCTTGGAAGCAGTAGTCACTGCAACCACAAAGGATCCATATTATCCACAGGAAAAGCCAAGGAAAGAAAAAGGTAGCCAGAAGTGCTGATTTTAGTTCTTTTGTTTCAGTTCTCTTTCAGTTACTGCTCTTGGTGCTCCTACAGCACTTCAATCATTACACATTCCAAGTTATACTAGCTTCCTTGTTCATTGCCCAGTTAGAAGAAAACAAAGCTTATTCAGTCATGATCACAGAATCATAGTATGGTTTGGGTTGGAAAGATCATCTCGTCCCAACCCCCCTGCCACAGGCAGGGACACTTTCCACCAGACTAGGCTGCTCAGAGCTCCATCCAGCCTGGCCTTGAACACTCCCAGGAATGGGGCATCCACAGCTTCTCTGGGCAACCTGTTCCAGTGCCTCACCACCCTCACAGAAAAGAATTTCTTCCTAATACCTAATCGAAACCTACTCTCAATCTGAAGCCATTCCCACTTGTCCTCTCACTATATGCTCTTGTTAAAAGCTCCTCTCCATCTTTTCTGTAGGCTCCCTCCAGATGCTGGAAGGCTGCAATTAGGTCACCCTGAAGCCTCTTTCTAGGCTGAACAATCCCAATTTTCTTAGTCCTTCCTCACAGGAGAGGTGCTCCATCCCTCTGATCATCTTGGTGACCCTCCTCTGGACTCAATCCAACAGGTCCATGTCCTTCCTGTGCTGGGGAGCCCAGAGCTGGATGCAGCATTGCTGGTGGAGTCTCACCAGAGCGGAGGAGTGGGGCAGGATCCCCGCTCTTGCCCCGCTGGCCACACTGCTTTGGATGTAGCCCAGGACACATTGGAATTTCTGGGCTGCAAGTGCACATGGCCAGCTCATCCACCAACAACCCCAAGTCTTTCTCTGCAGATGCACATGAATACTTGTGTGTATATAATAACTCTGAACTCATTAACCAATTTTGCCCAAATCAACCAAAAGATTAAGATGTCTCAGAGATACTCAACTACTTATAATTTTGCCAAAAAACCCCACCTATCCTTCATAGTCGAGCACCCAAATACCCCTGCAGAGAAAGTCTGTATGTTGGACTTCGGCTTTAGTCAAACACCATACAACATGGGGGGGAAAATCTAGTTATTATTGAGTATATTGTTCACAAATGAGACAATTCTACAAAAAACCAGCTGCTAAAAATACTGGCATCATTTAATCACTTGACCTTAGTAACATGACTTGCTCCTTCAAGAAAAACATCTTTAAATGTGTAGATGTGGCTCCTAGGAACATGGTTTAGTGCTGGGTTAACAGCTGGACTCAATGATCCTAATGGTCTTTTCAAACCTAAACAATTCTATGATTCTATGTCACCCTGCCATCCAGCACCACTTCACTGATGACAGACTGAGGCCAGAACACAGGCAGCAAGAAAAACATTCTGCTTGTCTTGGATATCCAACAGATAAGTGTCTTAAAGTTATGTTCACATAAACCCTGTCAGCATTAGACTAGGTGTTGAACAATACAGAGTGCCTCACAATTTGAGAGGATTGTTTAAGGCCTCTATTTCCTTCCTCTTCTAAACTGAGTACAGTGATTTTGACATTGATTTGCAGAATGAGCAGTGATTTATTCCATTAACTTTACTGGGACTATTCATAAAGCAAAATGCTGTGCAATATCATTACCAGAAAAGTTATCTACAGTCCCTTCTCATATACATCACTGATCACTGTAATCCCCCCCTCACCTGCTGGGATACTCAAGACCATATTTTCTCTACAGGACCAACTGACATCGTGTTATACCCTTCCAAGAAAGGGCACATAAACTTTTAAGATAGAGTTGTTATCTGCCACAAACACTCAGAAATGAAATTATCTTTATATTCAAGAGTAATGCTTTACATTAAAATACAATCATCATCAACAGAATAAACGAAGACCCCTCTCCTGTTTACTGGGCTACTGAAAGTGTTTTTTTTTCCAAAAAGCACTGTGTTTCCAGTACAAGATCTACTTACTCCAATGAACTCAATCTCGTCTTCACTTTCAGAAGCTGGTGAATGACTCTTGTCAAGGCTGTCAGAGCTATGAGAGTCCATTATCTACACAGAAACAAAACATAATATATAATTTCACTTTTTAAGTTTTGTTTAACTATAGAGCATTTTTCATTTTATGCCTTCTTTGGCTTTGCAGTCTGTATTCAACAAGTCCCTACCATTCACTCTCAATTATCAGTGACACCAGAATAAGTGATAAACGACTCTAACTCGAATCACGCTACCGTGTTTTTCCAAATATGTAAAACGTGTCTTTATCTACAAAGCATGCCGATACCTACACTCCTCCAGTAGCCATGGCTGCAGTGTAGCAGCCCAAGGACATGCCTGAGCCTGAAAACCCAGCAAGAGCCCAGATCCGAGCTCCAGCCAAGCGGCGCTCAGCCACCGCCGAGCCGAGGCCGGCCCGTAACAGCTGCGGGCGACCTCGGGCGTTTTCAGCAGCTGCGGCTGCTTTGGCTGCTTCGGGCCGCTCTAGGACCGCGACAGAGGGCTGAGCTTCCTGCTCCAAAACAACGGCGGGAGCTGCGGTGCTGACTCACGTTCCCGTCCCCGCACGGCCCCGCGGCACACGGCTCTGCGGGCTCCGCACGCCGGCCCTGCCGTGCTGCGGCTCGCCGGGCCCGCCCGC
>VXAZ01010335.1:1614920-1644570 GCA_013399875.1 Gymnorhina tibicen | reverse complement strand
CGGGAACGGGAGGTGCCGCTGCTGCGCCCAGCGTTCCCCATGGCAGGTGCCGGCGCTACCGCGGCAGCCCCATGGCGCGGCCCCCCGGCCGGCGCTCCGGGCTCTTTCCTTCTTTTGGGCTCTCTCCCTCTTCCGGCCTCCCCTCGTCCGCCTTCAGTTGGGCTGCATCGAGTTCCTGCTCGGAGGGGGAAAACCCGCACGCCGCTTCCGGGGGAGGAGGAGGAAGAGGAGGCGGAGGAAGAACGGCTATTGGGGCTGGCAGCCGAGGGGGCGGAAGGCGGCAAAATCGCCTCCCCGGGCCGGGCCGCGGCCCCGCTGCCGCTGCCTCCGCCGTGCTGTGCGTGCTCAGCCGGTCGGCGCTCAGCCACCCCACACGATGCTTTATCCAGCCCAAGCATCTGCAAGGATCCTTTGTGAAGATCTTACGGGAGGGGAGGCGTTGCCAAGGGCGTGGGGGAAATCCAGATACACAATGGCCGTTGCTCATCTACCAGGGCAATCAGTTTATCATAGAAGTTTGTTAAGCTGGTCAAGCCTGATTACCCCTTGGTAATGCCATACTGAAAACTCAATGATTTTCTTGTCACTGAGAGGCCTGGAAATGGTTACTGGGATCGGCTGCTTCATTACTTCCCCAGGGATCGGGATGAGGTTGACTGGCCTGTGGTTCTTCCTGCATTCCTCTTTCCTGCCCTTCTTGAAGATTGAGGTGGCATTTGCTTTCCTCCAGCTGCAGGCACCAGTCCCAGACACCATGATCCATGGGAGGTAGTTGAGAGTGATCTCACCATGACATCTGTCAGTGCCCTCAGTACCTGTCGGTGCATCCTGTCAGGGCCCGTAGACTTAGCATACATATGCCCAGTTTGCTAATGTATTCCCTGGCTTGATCCTCTCCCACCAAGGGTACATCTTCCTTGATCCGGCCTTTCCGCCTGAGTTTTGGAACCTGAATTCCTGAAGGCTGGTCCTTGCTAGTGAAGACTGAGGCATGTACTGTGTCAGTAGGGTCATCTGTCTCATTTAGCAATGGGCCCACATTTTCCTTAGGCTTCCTTTTGTCACCTATGGACTTAACAGTAGCCATTCTTCTTGTCTTTGACATCCCTAGCTAGATCCAGTTCCAGTCATGCTTTATCTTTCCTAACTGCATTACTGTATGCTTGAACAGTGTTTCTGTATTTCTCTCAGGTTAGCCATTCTTGCTTCCACCCTTTGTAGGCTTCCTGTTTGTGTTTTGAGTTTGACCAGGGACTCCTTGTTCATCTACACAGGCCTTGTGGCATTTTTGCCTAACTTCCTATTCACCGGGATGAACTTTTCTTGAGCTTGGAGGAAGTGATCCTTAAATATTAACCAGCTTTCTTGGGCCCCTCTTCCCTCCAGGGCTATATCCCATGGGGCTCTTCCAGGCAGATCTTTGAAGAGGCCAAAATTCACTCTCCAGGGTTGTGATCCTGCTTTTTATACTCCACCCTCCCCTCAGGATCTGAAGCTCCACCATCTCATGCTCACTGTGGCCAAGGTTGCCTTGAGCTTTACATTCCCAACAATCCCCTCATGGGTATAGGTCCAACAAAGCATTGCTCGTTATTGGTCCTTGTTGACTCCTTTATGACTTGAAAGAAGTTACCACTGCACTCCAGAAACCTCCTGGATTGCTTATGTCCTGCTGTATTGTCCCTCCAGCAAGTATCTGAATGGTTGAACTCCCACATTAGGACCAAGGGCTTGCAAACATGAGGCTGCTCCTATCTAGAAAGGGATTGGAAGATTTCCATTATGGTGTCTTGTAGACATTTCTTTGCTTACATACAAGAGCTGAAGGTGACCTCTCCTAAGCCCTATCTTCTTGATTTTGTGTTCTGTTCCTGCCACATCACCCCATGCCCTTTGCTTTTTTCTGTGTCCATCAATCCCCCACAAGGCTGCTGGTTACTCTCTCCCTTAATTATTAGTTTAAATCCCGGCTTACCTGGTCAGTGATCCTACTGGTAAAAATAGCTTTGCCCTGCTTAGTGAGGTGGATCCCATCTCTGTCAAGCAGACTGTGATTTGCAAGCAAGGTCCCATGGTCATACAACTCAAATCCTTGTCACCAACACAGGTTCTGCCAACAAGTATTGACTTGTCCTATCAGTGCCCCCTCACTGACAGGATCAAGAAAACATCACTCGGACCCCCGTGCCCATGATTTATCTGCTACTGCTCTCCTGCTTCTTCATATGGTTACTTCTTGCCACCCAAAGTAAAAGTCAGTGTGAATCATCTTTACTCAATGCATTGGCTTTGAGTAAGCTGAGCAGTGTGTCATCTGTGAGTTGCATGTCAGTATAAAAGAGCTGCTTGCACACCCACAAAGCACTTCACTGTTGTGTCCTTATCAAATCCTGTAAACACAGGAGAGAAAAGAGTTTAAGGTTGCATGTTAAATTATGGTGTTATGTGAGAGAATAAACAACTATCAGCAATAACATACCACATACTGTAAGGATTAACTAGTGCTCTTATTTTTCTTGAAAACACAGAGTTACTACTGTTACTTTTAAGCCTCTTTCCATATGAGAACAAAACCAGCTTTATGATAAAAGACAGACGTACTGAGCTGCTAGTTGTATCTACTAGTTATATACTCATTAACAGTTGTACAACTTAATCACTCTTGTTGGACTGGATAAACAACACTGGTTTATCTAGTTTTATTTCATTATTAAAATAATGGACACCTGACTGCCACTTGGAAAGTCATTGTTGCTGCCTAAACTTTGATATTTTGCATTTGTAACTTGAATTTGCTAACAGAACGTTGATAGCAGTCATTCTGTTTGTAGCTTGCATTTGCACTTGATAACTTTTGATTCTTGAGAATAGATAATATGTTGAGCTGTAGTAAAAAGTTACTAGGGCAGTAAGGTGGCATTATTTTTCCAAACTCTGAGACCCTATGCAAATGATGCTCATTTAAATACGAATTTTTCAGTAGTCATTCATGTAGATGTTTACTCTTGCAATGACCAGTCCAAAATTCCTCCTTGTATGTAAACAATACAGTTAAGGAAAAAAAAATAGTAAGGGAATTGCCATGCAATAATTTCCAATATGCTAACAAAACTCTGAATTCCAAAATTTGTGTATTTCATCTAATTCCTGTGAAAGAGCTGTTTTCAGACTTTGGGCCAGCTTAGGAATGTTCTTATGCAGAACTTGTTGGGGAGGGTAGGGCAGGTGAGGTAAGAAGAAGCAGGGGTTTTTGTGACTTCTTCATGAGATCTCCAAGTCCAAAGCTCCAAATGAAGTCTAGATATCATATAGGACATGGAAGCTGTTTTGGAGCAGACTATTTTTATTAACTCAGTAATGCTCTCAGGCAACTAATTCCACATATTCACTATGTGCCCTTAATTACAGAGTAGGTTTAGTTTAAATAATATTAGGAAGAAATTCCTTACTGTGAGGGTGGTAAGGCACTGGAACAGGTTGCCCAGAAAACTTGTGGATGTCCTATCCCTGGAAGTGTTCAAAGCCAGGTTGGATGGGGCTTTGAGCAGCCTGGTGTAGTGGAAGATGTCTCTGCCCAAGACAGGGGGTTTGGAACAAGATGATCTTTAAGGTCCCTTCCAACTCGAACAATTCTATGATTCTAATTCAAGCATACTTCAACATTCTTGCTTCTCTCCTTGCTCCCTTAAGTGAAACATTGATTGCCTTTATAATCATTGATTTCCCTCTTGTATCAACATGGCATACTGCCACTTACTCTTGATCTAGAAAATTTAGCTATCTGGTGGTTTGGGGTTTTTAATTCCTATCTATATACCCTAATAACAGGGGACGTGAACTCAACATGCATTAAACTCCCTGATTTATTCAACAGTATACTTTTTCAGTGAGATTTTTATCCTATTCTTCACATACCTCAATATTCTTCCCCCCCCAGAAAACAAGTGCTCTTCTGAGCACTTCATGATAAACAGTTACCAAATTTTTTTCCATGGTAACCTTCAAATTCAATCTAATACGCAGTAATAGAAATACATAGTTCAAATTATTAGTTTTAGTATTGCTTACCTTTTCAGTAGTAAGTCTCCACTTACTAAATACCATACAGTCTTAATGCCACTACAGCTGTTAGTTTCTTCTGCAGCAGCCATCAGTCTTCTCCCATTCTGAGGACTGCAAATAACATGTCCTCTGTCACTCGTATCAGAAGAATTTTACACTTGGGAACACCATACATTTATGTATCACCAATTAATTTTTGTTTTAATGAAAATTTTGAGAGAAGCAGCATTATGCTGTTCTGATCTCCCTTTCTATTACTTCTGAAGTTTCTAATCTGTGATTATCCAGTCTTCAATTTTGTGTTCTCAGAGTGTGTCAAGGTCATTTTGAAAAGCCAGTTGTATTTTGTTCCTTTCTGGTCATACTGCAAGAGATAACAGCCCTTCTGTTAATGGTATAGTTGTGTACCAGCTATTTATCTCCTTTCATCCAGTGGGATAACATTGTTTCTATACTTTAATGAGAGGAAGGAACTGTCTTTTGGTTGTTCCTTTTGTCCAGAATACCCACCTATCTCCCTGGGCCATGCCTGGGAGCAGGCCCTCCACCCTACCATGAAACTCCTCTTTTTGTCGTGAGCTGCCAGCCCCACTGGTTTTCCTTTGACAAGTTACCAAGCCAGCAGAATAGAAGAGCACAAAGTACAGAGGCATCTGCAGCGCTGCACCAGCTGCAGGGAGAACAGCTGCTCATGTTTGGCTCTGTCTACCTGCCCAAGGGCTCCGACGCCTCCCAAACTGCTCAACATCTCCAGCTATGCAACATCAGCTGTGACAGCTTTAAGGTTAGAGTGCTCTTGTAAGGTGGGCCAACTACTTCTCCAGGTAAAAAGAGGAGCTTTACAGAAGCTGGCTTCAGAACAGTCATTAAAGAAAAAGAAAAAAAAATACACCCGAAAAAAGAGTGAGAGAAAAAACCCAACCTTGTATGTCAGAGTGTACAACAGTGGTTGATGTAAGAAAAGGCCCAGAAGACAGTGAGAACAATAAAACATCACGAAGACTTAGTAATGTTTCATTTTATTTGATAGAAAGTAGCTTCAAAAATATGATTAACTATATACATTATTATATATTCTGTACATACAATTACATATACAAAATTTACATAATAGCACTCTTCTGTTACATTTTATAGGTGGTAGTTAAGAGCATGAGATAGAACTAACATATTTCATACCTGCTTTCATCCTGATCCTATCTACAAGGAAATATTAGGTGAGAGATGAAAAAGGATAGCAAATCGCTTAATTTGTACCCCAGCCCACACAAAAGTCTTCTCCACAGTGCATTCAATTAGTGCCTTGCTCTAGAACAGTTAGATTTGCAGCACTTCCCTTCAGGGGTATTTGGCTGATAACCTTATCTTCAGATTTGTTTTTCAGTGTTCACCCTAATACTATTTCTATAATAATATTAGGCTGAAACTCAGATGTCCTCAAATCCTCCTTAAATCAAGCTAGATTTCTTCAACTTTATGTCGTTTCATTTTTCCAATCTGATTCATTAGTTGCTTGTTTGCCATGTTTGAAATAGATTCAGCTAATAGTACTCTCTGTTCTCGGAGAAGTACACTCAGACAGAAAAGCTATAGTCCCAAGCGTTCTCTCCTTCCCGTGTCAGCGCACTGTAAACCTGAAATCAGTCAGCAAGGAAAAAAAAATCATAGAACCATAGAATATGCTGAGTTGGAAGGGACCCATCAGGATCATCAAGTCAAACTCCTGGCCCTGTGCAGGACACCCCAAGAGTCCCCATGTGCCCGAGAGAACTGTCCAAACACTTCTTGAACTCAGACAGGCTTGGTGCTGTGACCACTTCCCTGGGGAACCTGTATCTTCCCCTCTTCCTCCTTAGGCTGTTACAGGGTTTGTGTGACTGCCAGCTCTTCCTGGGAGAAGGGGTATCAGATCTCAAGGGGAACTGCCCAGATACTGGGATTTTTCTGGTCCCATGAGGAATATTCTGCCTGTCCATCCTTTCTCTAAGCAAGGGGTAGCATACCAAAATCAAAACACAGGGAGTAGAAGCTGGCAACTCTGCCCTTAACTAGTTGCTTCTAATGAAGTGTCCTCTATTTCCCAACTGGAGGGACGAGGCACCCTTGTCCTATGGACCTGATGGTCAGGGAAGAAGAGAGAGTAAGAGCTGCCGAACCAGCAGAGTACCAGCAGCAGAATCCCTGCAAGAGAATGGCTTCCACAACTAAAGAGGCTTTCTTGGAGGACTCTTCCCTGAGCTACAAGGGAACATGGCTTCTTCCATTGCCTTTCCTACTTTAAGAGGTTAAAAATTAGCTGCTTCTTTCCTGTGGATATATTGAAAGTCATAGTTTCATTGCCCTAAGAAAGTGTTTTTGTTTTCCAAGTTAGTAGCATCCTTAAACATCTATTTTATTTCTTCTTCTCTGGTCACATGGCCCTGTGCTTTCTGCTCCTGTGCTGGCCACAGTCTTCATTTCACTAGGAAATCTTTCTATTTTCTCTCCATATCACTGTATCTTTTTTGCATTAATATACAATAGCTTTCTTTGATCAGTTAAGCAGTTTTCCCTCAGCTGTCAAGGTGAAAGCAAGGGAATTATGGTTCCTCATATATATTCTTTTGGTAGTACTTTAAATAATGTTTTTTTCTAACTAAGGGGAACTCTACTTGTATTCTTCAGTACAAGTTTGTTTTTTGAATTACTGCATAACATGCATATATCTTATAATATCTTAAATCCAAAGATATTAATATGGCTTCACTTTTTTTCTAGACTATGGGATTTTCATTTGTTTCAGAAAAAGTTCTCAGGCTTCTCTCTCTGTCCACTGTTGGACACTACCATATATCTAGTACAATTCAGATATTATTTCTTTTTTTATTTTATATGACTTCTTAATCTCCGTTGAGCATGTGAGCTGGAATGAAATACCTTCTGTTATTCCTTGTCTGAATTCCTGAGATCCTGTCCACGACCCTGATTGGGAGAGGGCGCTGGTGAGCTGCTGGCGAGTTGAGACTCCACCTTAGAAGAAGTGGGTTTGGGACACTCCTGCTGACCTTCTGGGGTGGGAGGTGGAGGAGTCAGGCAGCTGTCACTTTGCTGAAGTTGTGCATTAGCAGCTGGTGAATCATCATCCTGCTGGTCTTGTGTACTAGGAGGAACAGCTGAAGAGATGATGCCCTGAGGAGCAGCTGTTGAACCACTGTTGAGACAATTTGTAATTAACTTTCAGATTTTAACATTAAATGTGCAATTAGTACTGTTCTTAAGTTTCCAAGCTGCAGAGTTTGTTTATTAGCTAGTTAAATAGTTTTCTTCATTCACATTCCCCTTTTCCTTGTTTCACCTCAGCTTCATAGATCTGAGGTGGAAACTTGTCTGTCTCATTGGATTTGACTCCAAATTTCTTCTCTTCAATCATAATTGTACTCTGGGGAAAGGTGGAGGAGGTGGGTAAGGAAGAAATAGCAAGCAAGGGAGGATATAAAAGCTGCAGTATCATCAGTTTTTAAAGTTAGTAACTTGTGTGTGTAAGTGGTTACTAAAGGTACTGCACAACAGAATTTTCCCTACCCCTCTCTGTACTTCATTGCTGGAAGGTGGACTGAAGGAGTAACAGTGAGATTATGAGCACTTTCAAATTGTCTTACTTTTCTTACAGAGAATATGTGTGTCATCTGACCTAAAAGGAATCACCAAGTTATCTTGATTACTTACATGATGCTTAACTGCTTTGACAGTGAGGGAATGCTTAACAGGTGTAAAAAAAATCCATTATAAATGCATCAGTTCCAAGGACACTATTCAGGCAATATCTGAATTGGTTACAATGGATGTTGGACTGGATTTTACATAAGCACTGATCAATAACAGACATAAAGGCATTTTTAAAATACCAAGTTTAAATTGGAAGGTCTATATGCAGTATTAAATAACGACCCAGAACTGTTTTAGTATAGTCAAGGTCTTCCTATCAAGGCTTCAGGAATACTGCGTAGACTAGAAGACTCAGGAATTAGCAATATTTATGGATCCATCTGATGAAGATAAAGATTTAAAATATTTAAGATTTTAATACTTTCAAAGAAGACAAAATCTGTGATTTTGTGCTGTTATTTTTCCTGCCTGTGTTAAGGACAAAGAAAAATACTGCAGTGAATCATTGCATACTGTATCTTACAAATACACAGGACCTTTGATTTACGAGGTCTTCTCATCTCTAGGAGAAAAGCATTAACATAGTAAACTTTATTTTTGCCAGGCTGATGCATTTGTTTATTGTTTCCAGATGGAATAACCTGTGTATGTGGATTTTTCTAACAGATATTCTGTAAGTATTTCTCAGTAATAATTCACAGACCACTGGTGGTCCACGGAGTACTACCATGTGGCTTAGAAAGGCATTTTAGAAGCAAAGCACTACTACTTTTTTGTGTTGTAACATAGTCAAATATCTTGGGGTGCTTTTATTTGTTGTTGTTGTTGGGGGTTTTTTGTTTTGTTGTGTTGGTTTTTGGTTTTGTTTTCTTATGAAGTGCCTTATAGTTGCAAATAGGGATTTTAAAAACAGGCAGGAGATAAGTGAACCAGGAAGAAGAAAAATGTTACTTCAGCATAGAAAGTCTAAGTAAGGACAAACCTCTTTTCCCTGTCACCCTATTTTAATCTCTTGTCCCATTCGTTGCTCATTTCTTACCCTGTTCTTAAGGAGAGGCTGAGGCAGCTGGGCCTGTTTAGCCTCAAGAAGGCTCAAGCGGATCTTACCTATGTGCACTAATGTCTGATGGGAGAGTGTAAAGAAGATGGAGGCTCTTCTCAGTGGTGCCCCGTGGCAGAACCAGAGGCAATGGGCAGAAGTGGAAACACAGAAGGCCCTGTCTGAACATCAGGAAACACTGTGAGGGTGGCGGAGCAGTGGCGCAGGGTGCCCAGAGAGGTGGTGGAGTCTCCCTCTTTGCAGATACTCAACCAAACTGTACATGGCCCTGAGCAACCTGGTCTAGGTGACCCTGCCTGGAGCAGCAAGGGCTGGACTAGCCAACCTACAGAGGTCCCTTCCAGCTCAACATTCTGTGATATGTACATTTGGTATATGTGGAAACACTACTGTGCAAATAGCTGACTTGACCGACTGTAGGCATGAGTTTGGTAACTTTATATTAGTTTAATTCACAAGGCAAAAATGCCCATAATAGGTAAGATGTTGTTTAATAATTTCTCTGACCCATTAATTTAGACTCCTTTGGCAGTAAAGGATTGCCATCTTAGCTCTCCTACAGTACTCTTATCAATATGTACCAAAGAGGTGTGATTTTCCTTATATTCACTTGTGGGTTAATTGGGGCACAACAGGTGACATGAAAATGGAATTGGCTGGTCTCTGGTGAGCCAGAGAATAATAAGAAAGGTAAATAATGCCAAATCTAAAATAGACATACTGGAGCAAAGCAACTCCATGTGTTTACTTCTGTATTCTCTTCCTGTAATTTAATAGTCTTGTGCTGCTTTGTCTGGAACCAGTAACTATTTTTGTGCAGTAATGTTAAGCTGGACTGCTTCTGTATTATGTACTTTTTGCACATGGTTATGGAAATATTTACTGAGTTGGTACATATACCAAGTAGGTAAATACGTATTGTCATCTGAATTTTAAGACTGCTTTTAGATTTTGTGACTCTGAAGTAATATACAGAATTACACATTGCAGGCATTTTTTTATTTGACTTACCAAAAGCTATGTTTCTGAAAAGCACCTGAGTTAAGATCTTTGCTTAAAATTGGCTTCTTGGTGCAATTGTTCAGTTTCTGTCCCATCATTCGCCTAATTAAAGCATCATCTGTGTTTGGAAACAACTGTTTTGTGATTCCTGCAAAATAAAGAGATGATATATGTATGGAGCCTCCAAATCAGGGAAACGAGAGATCTATGACCTAAAATATATTTCTTGCATCTTTTAAAGTTCCAGCTACTTCAGCTTCCACTCTAGTTACTTCACTGTCTTTACAAGCTCCTTCATAGATTTTGCACATGCCAGCTCCTGTTTTTCCTTTGTGCCTTCCATGTTGCTGTGCGTGCTCTTGGCAGACTCAAAAGGAACTCCAGGGCCACAAGGCCTTCTGTAGTGAGTGATTTGTGCTTGCTAATCCTCCGTCCTTATGTTCTGTTCTTGATCAGAATCCTTTTCCTATCCTCATCAGTCCTTATGCCTCTGAATCTTGCTTTTTTTTTTCCTCATTAATTTTCATTTGCAGGTGATGTCACTTTTTCTAAAAATTTCCCTTCTGTTTTGCCTGGCTACATTTTTTGAATGCAATAGTAACAGGACTCAACATGAGGAATGTGATTCCTGCTCCATTCTTTTCCGTCATCTTCCCTCCCCTCAATTTCCCTGCCTTTTCATTTCATTTCATTTTGAAGTTCTAGAATTTCCATCTTCTTTAAATAATCTGATCTACTAACTCATTTTCTACAGTCCTAGAACTCCCAAACTTCCATCTAATTTTTCTTTTTCTCTTGTATAATGTTGACACTTTTCTGTTGAAATTCCAGAGTATTCTCCTCTACCTTAACATTAAGTTCTTTGATTTCTCTATAGGCTTTGTCACTGAATTCTCCACAACGTGCTGTATTCCATGTCCTGATTACCTTCTCTGCTTCCCTTTTCAGTTTTGCCTAGACTCTACTAGGATTTAGAATCATAAAATAATTTAGGTTGAAAAAGACCATTAAGATTGAGTCCAACCATTTTTCTCATCCCATTAAATCTTTTTCATTTTTCTCATGTGTCATGCCGAAACCATCTCATCTTACTGCCTCTAAATATATTTTTACCATCCTACACACTCTTTCCTTTTACCTCTCTTGATTTTGGGCCTTTTTCTCCAACAAGGTTCTTAAGGAAAAAAGGTTTTTGCAACTGATAACTTTTGAAACTGTTGGCTAACTTCAACAAAACTGTACTAAGGTACAAAAACTGGAGCTAAGCAGAGAAGGGAACCAAGGGAACTGCAGAAGCCCAAGGGAATGGCAATGGGGGAGGAATTACAGTACAGGAATTAAGGTTATGTTGTTCTAGTATTTAGTTATAGGTATGAATACAATAAAAATTTGGCTTAATATGCTCACAAAATACTGTTTTCTTTAAAGCTGCTACTTCCATCTGAAATTATTTTCTGTCCTATGCACCAAATATTTTCTGCCTTAAACCTCAGCATAAACCAAATTTTGTTTGCTTCTCTGATCACTATTTCTGTCTTCTATACAGTCTCATTTTGCCTCTAGCGCTATTTAAAATGTCAGAATTCATAACATTCACTGAACTTCAGAACACAGCAGACATAATTTTAAATTTGATCCAAGTGTGTCCTCTGCTTGCCTTCCCTTATCTGTTATCATCATGCTCCAAGTTTGACTGTTGCAGGTTAACCTTGCAAAAAATTTACAATATCACTGTGCCTGAGCGGTCACCTGAATAAAACCCACAGAATTGACACAATAGAAATACTACTACTTAGCATTTCACTGGCAGTATTTTTAACAGATGGTTAAAAAAAGCATGTAGCTGAAGAAGGAAATAGGAAACAGCTCATCACCTGAGTAGACCAGCTGTTAAGCATGACAGCCCCTCCCTCGGAGAAAGCCCCCTGTCAAGTCAGAGCCACATTGAATAACATTAACAAGTCATTACCTATGATTTCCTGAACTTCATTCTGATTCATAGCTGGTTTTGCCGCTTTATCCTTTGAAGAGGAGGACTTTGCACCTGTCAGGCTGTGTGTAGCCATGTATTCATGTGTATAAAGTGCTTGCATCAAGTCATTTATAAATTTTTGAGGTTTGCTCTTGTTACAAAGTGCAATCTGCCACTTTTCAATCTTGAACTGTAAAACAAAATTGGTCATAGGCATAACTACTGCAGTTTTCTAGAAATATTACATAGTATTACCACTGAAATATCTTCTTCATTTTCTATTTTTAAACCACAATTTAAAAAGCAATCTCTGCAAACAGTGTGCTTGAGATAACACCACACTTGCATACCACTCAGCATTTGGGACTATACACACAGCTTGATTGTTTTCCAGAAGGAAGTGTGGGGCAAGCTAAGGACCCCATGCATCCTAGCAAACCCTTCACCAGGCCGTCCTTATTACTCACTAGTGGAGACAGGACATGTTCAGACATAGCAAAATCCTTCTGCCTGCACTTCAAGCAGGCTGGCTGTGGTCCAGTTCTGGCATGGTTTCTGTACTGCCTTGGTAGCATGGCACTATGCCCAAGGTAATATTCTTGCCTCCGAGCAGACATGCCCTAAGAACTGTGACATCTGGGCTTTGAGAGTGGCTTCTGCATGCAGCAGTGGTACAGCCTAAGAATTTGAACTCTCCTAATAGGCAATTTTGAGCTACCTCTATGAAGAAAGGCAGGTTGCTTAGAAAATTAGGTCTTTTTATTTCTTTGAAGATGTTAGGTCAAATTTTGTGTATTGCAATATGCAGTCAAAACATACCTTGATAATTCTTAACAGACTTCTTTGGATTTTAGCACCCCATGACAACACACAAGAATGATTTACATGGATTAGCGTGACCCAGTGCATAATAATGTTTATGTAAATTGTGAATGCAGAAGCTAGAATCATTCTTTTGGTTGTGCCTTCATTTTTTTTCATGTACAGCCTCTGTGCCTTAGATTTCTCAATCATGTTATTTTGTAATTGCAGAGAATAGGGGAACTGCCTTACTCAGTATCTCTGTATACATGTATTTCTACTTAACTGCTGGCCAGTGTCTGGAACAGGAGCAGAAACACACCAGCCTCCAATTACAAATTAACTGTTTGAACAGACTACTAGTATTCTTCTTAGATTATCTTTGAAACACTACCATTCCCCTTTGGCATCCAAACCATTAGGCTGTAAGTTATCCCTGGATCTTGGTATTTTCTTCATGCATCCACATTCTGCCCTTAGCCACAGATATGCAAGGTTGCCGAAATTAAAGTGAATTTGAGAGTGTACAGGACACTGAATGAAACCTAATGCTTCTCATGCAAAGAGCATTCTGCACAAAAGGAGCTCATTAGTCATGTTATCAACGCAATGATGACAAATGATTTTACTGATGCTGATTTTTTATATTATGCTATAGCAGTAAAGTTTATACTGCATGAAGTTTTATGCCTGAAATTGCCTTTTAACTGACCTGTTTTTCAGTCTGTTGCTCCTCATCTTCCACATTCAAAGTTATTGGTGAGCTGGAGTTACTATGCATAGCGGCATAGGAATCTGCTAATGGATTGTGAGATGCCTTCCAAACAGTATGTGGATGCAGACTGGACGTAGATGATGTCACTCCCCCTTTGAGCAGTGCTTCAGCCATCCCTACCAGTTCCTCAAAATGAGTGACTGCCTGTGGCAACACTGAAATCAGATGAAAAGTGAGGGGTAAAATAGTAATTGAAGCTTTCAGACCCCAATTACATAAGCAGGTATATTTTTGCAATTAGATTTCTGTCAGAATGCAAAAGACTCAAAGTAGTCAGCAAAGACATTTCAATATACTTTTTTCCTCTTCCCTCAAATACTTTCCTGCCATTCTGCTGTCCCCACCCATGAAGATATGGCCTCAGTTTCTAGAATAGATCAGTTCAGTGCAAGGCTAAGAGAAACTATTAGTTTATGCCCATCATGGCACAGAACAGACTATTTCTCTTTTTTCTTTTTACAATCTCAAAATCTCTACAAGTCCATAAAGCTATTGCATATGGGCTAAGTGATGTCTGACTTTTTTTCCTTCAAAGAAGTTACACAGACTGCAGAAGCTTTTCCTTTTTTTAAATCTATATAGAGAATATGTTTTAAATCTATATAGAGAATATGTTTTAAATAACCTTTGCTCAAAGTAATATTTTCAAATACAAACTTTTATTGCATCCACTAAGAAGAATCAATGCAGAGCAAAAAGGATGCAAGAGGTGACATATCAGCAAGATACAGAATCACTAAATTACAGAAAATACTGCAAAAAACTAATATAATTGCTTGAGATGCAAGGTAAATGGACTTACATGTGTGAGAAAAGTTGTCAGACACTAAGAAAATGTTAAAAAATAATATTTAAAAAGGTGGAGGTGAATGATTCAAACCAAGATGAATAACATAAGAAATGCAGTCAAGTGGGCAATGAAACTGATAAACAGTTGCAAAACCATCTGACAGTAAAATAAAAACCCCAGACTGTCTAGGGATGGTATGGTGTAGTTGGCAAGGCAAGGAGTAAATCCTCTTTAAACCTTATTCATTCACTAACGGTTTGAAATTTTGGTTTCAGTTTTTGCTGCCTCAGAGTAAGGGACAGGGACAAGTGAGAGGCGCTTCAGAGATGATCACTAAGAGATGAAGGATTCATTTACAAAAGAACAACAATTCATCTCTGGGAAAGAATCAATTTTGGTGCACTGATCAGATGATCAGTAAGGAGGAATCACCAAAGTAATTAGAAATTAAGTCATTTCAGGATAAATAAAATATCCATTGATCAAGAAAGACTGCTAGTAAATACGGTTAGTTGGACTGGTCGGTGAAGTACTTGAGCTCAGCCAATGGTTATGCAGCATACAGAAAGGTTCTCTTGGGAACAACTGGCAGGATTAGACAGATTTCTTCATTTCTAACTCTATGATTGCATGGCCTCTGTGTAAGACAGTAAGTGCTGCTGGAATTAAATGCTGCCATGTATCACAGACTTGGATGCTAATGGTAGGCCTTGATCATGTCAGGTGCTTGAGCATCCATAATTCCCATCCAAATGGCCTCTTATAAATCAAGCTTTTTCTGACCTTCAGGCTTTCCTCTTCATCAAAATACTCCCAATTTTACCTTGAAGCATCACCAGAGACTGCCTTAGGCGGCAGTTTTCTCTCATGGTATCTGTCAGTTTCCTCTTGAGACTTTTAATTTTGGCACATAGTTCTACCTTGGAGAGTTGAAATAAAGGCTCTTCATCATCACTGCTACTCTCACTATATAGAAAGTTGCCTCCTGAATATGGTTCTCTCTGAAAAAAACCCAAACAATTGTGATATCTACAGCAACAACAACAGAAAATTAAAGCATCAAAACTAACATTAAAATATCTGGCTAAATCAAAAAATTGTCTTGCATAAACAGACTCAGTGCATTTTAATAAAAGCTGTTACCAAACATAGCTATTACTATTCCTATTAAAATTAAAAAGGAAAGGTCAGTGTAATATATAACTGTTAGGTAATACGTAACCTTTGTCTCTGTTCCCTATTCATCAATTTTCCAAAGTAGCATCTTTTAGAACTGTTAACTTCACTATGGCAAAAATCCTATGCCCCCCTCAAAAATACATTTCAGACTGCTTTTGCTTAGTACATTAAAATTGATGAAAATGGATGCTTACCTGTTTGTTAATTAAAGATGTTTCAAGTTGAGTCAGGATGTTGGCAGGAGAAGATGCCTGCAATGATTTCTTTCTTTTTATATGTTTCATCATCTTCCCCTGTAAAGAAGTGCATAATAGTGCCTTTGCATTCCTGTAGAGCCTTTCATTACAGTATTTCATAATATACCATAATTTTCTATTCACTGTGCACTTGACATTCTTGGTTAGTATTTTTAAAAAATGTATTTGTAACTTTGTTAACTTTTATGCTTTCCTTCCCTGTATTTTATCACAGCAGATCTCAGCACAACGCGCACCTCAGAAAACCTGGTCCCTTCTCTTTTTTGTGCACTAGTCAGATTTCTGTCTTATGGGGGAAAATGCGATGGAGCTACAGAGCATCAAAGCCTTGAATAACACTCGTCTCTTGACATAGAAAAGGACAAAATCCATTGGCCTAAATACTTTGACAGGTTACTGTGCTGAGGTACCATGTGAAGGCTGCCTGTACTCCTACCTTTACTATACATCTTTTGTGTGTTATATCATGAAGAATCAATAATTACAGTCTGTTTCATTTGTTTATGGAGCTACCAGTATCAGGCACATAAAGACAGAAACTCACCTTTTCTTTATCCAGGTCACTGTCCTCACTTTCTGAGAATATCATTTCTATCCTCTTCCTCTTGCCTTTTCCAAGGACTTGTATTTTCGTAATTTCATCTGCCCGTAATATCTTCTGCATCATTTCCACCAGTTCTTGGGGGTCATCTGAAGTCACGGAAAGGAAAAAGGCCAAAGCACAAACTATCAGGCAACTATACCTTAAAAGCAGATTTCATATCAGACAAATGTTCTGGAACTGCACTCACCACTCATGTACACAACTTTCACCAGGTGCTTTTCTGTCTTTCTTTCTCCCACAGGCCAGTTAACTAGTACGTGTTCATTAGGTTTCAGAAGTCTTTCTAGTTCATTGTCATCACAGGGAATGTCCTGTATCCATGAAGTCTCTCCAATTTGCAGTGAATTATCATTTACAAAATCAAACAGTGTAAATTTTTTCATTGTTAAGTGGCTTTCTTGTCACACACTTGACACTTCCTGAAGGACATCATAGGAAAAATAGCAGTTATTGTGTCATGCCACAGCAATGTTGCAAAACCACTTTAAAAAGCCCCAAACAACCCTCCTTTTGCTGGATATTGGTAGTTACTTTGTATGAAAATACCCTAAGAAAGTAAAAACTAGCCAAGAAGTGAGTTGTATCCCCCTTGAAAGATCGGAGATGGTCTGTTTAATACATGTACATCAGACAGTTGCCTCCAAAACTATGCACAGAAAACAGCTTTCACTCACAGAGTCCTGGCTCCCATATTTCTTCTATGTTCAATCTATCTCTGTCTGGCATCTCTACAACTACTACATCTGTCTCAATAAAATTTTTAGTCCAGCCTCTGACTAAAAGATACAGATGTGATAAAAACTTTCCCTAGAATGAAGGAAAGTACTAGCTATACACTCTATCAAGAGGGATGTATAGTTATCATCTCATGGGCAGGAAGACAATTGCAGCCACAGAAATCCAACCCAGAACTACCCAGGACAACTGAGTGGGTGAGGTATGACACATCCTGGCAGCAGAAAACTTGATGTACAAAAGAAATGACAGGCTAAGGACTGGAAGAGAGCTGGGCTGCTTCATGAGGAATAACAGCAACAAGGAGAACCCAAACCCAAATATACAGCTAAACCATTTGCTTCGTAAAACAATACTTCTAAAGCAATGGGCCATTCTGGGCTTTTTAAAGCACTGAAGTCCTGTACCAGGAGAAGGGAACAAGTCATACTTTGAGCTTTATTTTCCCAGTTAGGCTGATAGCCTTTAATGAAAGTGTGAAATGTAAACTCTACTGGAAATGTAACCAGTTCATTGAAGTGTTGCCATTATACCCAGAGAAGGTATTTTCTACTTTGAAATTATTAAATCAATACCTAGAAAATCTGATTTTGTCAAACCTGAATCTTCTTTCCAGCAAAAATATGGTCAATTCATGAAGGTGAAATACTTTCACAGAGCTGAAAAGTCATGGTTTCCTAGATGTGACAGTGTGATTTGCGATTTACTTGGCCTCAATCAGTCAGAAGCAAATTTAGTGCCTCATGCAGAGGCTGTCAAAAAGGTAACTCAGGGCTAGAAAAGAAGAATTATGTGGGGCTATTATGTCAAAGTGAGAATATCTGGCTGCACTGCTCTAAGAAGCAATGTTAATTTGCAGAAGCCCAGTTTGCCACTATTCCACATGTCTGTGCTACGCCTCAACAGAGCTGGCTTTCCATACAGGGGTGAACTTGTTAACTTGTAAAAGACAGCTGCAGTCTTGTCAACATGTTTACTGATACAATGGGGCAAGCGGCATAAGAAATCACCACTAAAAAGAGTATTAAATCATGCTTTTATGCAGGATGTGTTGAGTGTGATAGCAGTAGGATTGTTAAGTATTGCCTCACTGGAGAAAGGAGACTGCAGGAATCGACATTATTTTCTTTAAAGATTAGAAAACATCCATCCCATGCAGATTCTGGAAGAGGAAGCAGCATGAATATCTCTGCCTAGCATGACTCACCAGAGGCCTCATTCTGCCACTGATCCATGCTGGATGGATCCTCATACCACAGACAGGGATCATTCAAATGAATAAACATATAGACAACGCATACCACAGACAGGGATCATTCAAATGAATAAACATATAGACAACGCAGAACCCAAAGGAACAAAAGTTTCAGCACTGACCTCACTACAGACAAGTGAGGTCCAAAACGGAACTGCATGTTTGTCTGAACAACAAAATCCCAGATTTAAAACAGGTGGTGTATGCAATCACACTGGGCATCAGTGTTCTTCCTTCTTCTTCAAAATGCTTTTGAGTATATACTTCACTCAGCTTAACATTTCTCATCTGGCTCGAAGATGTTACTTCTGCCTCTGATCAACCCAGCACAGCAATCTCCAGCACCCGGTTCTTTGATTCTCAAATTAAGCACTTTGATATTTCCCCCCTTGGCCTCGGCAGTTGTGAGCTATTTCTTTACCCTCCTAAAAGCCCACATAAGAGCAATAGAATTGCAGCAAAGTTAGAACTGCCAGTGTGCTAAGGCTAACAACTGATTGATTGACTTCTATATTTTCCTAATGTTTCCCTGCAGTCCTCTAACAGTTTGTCTTTTGTCTCTCATTTTGTATTGAGACAAATATTCTCTGAGCCATGAGACATTCTTGTGGTCTGAACTTGTATAGGGTTAGCAAGCTGGCCCAGGATTTCCAGAGGTACACTGAATACACAGCCTGTTCACAGCACGCAGGGCAAGTGATGATTCCCCATGGCACTAGGGCTATTCACGTACACACTGTGCCAACACCATGCACATCAGTACCAAGTCCAACAGCTTTTGGAAGGTATCAGACTTGTCTACATTTTTAAACAGCTTAATGGAGTCAATGGACAAGTGGATTTCTGGATGTTCAGAGCCCATGAGAGCAGCCTGGTGCCACTGGTAGACACTGTGAAGCACACAGACAACAAATCTCTCACACAGTCTTTACACCAGGCAAGCACCTGGATCCATGAAAATCCATCCTGCCACTCTAAGCTAAGGACAGTTTTTACCATGGTCATGGCAGGACTTGGAGCTCAGCAATTTATCTACATTATCTATAAAGTCCTTCTGAGCTGACACAATTCTTGCCTGTGGTCAGAGGGTGATAAACAGCTAAACCAGTTCACTAAGGGCTTTAACAGCTGCCACATTCTCTCAGCATGTCGAGGGAAGTAAGGAATGTTCCTGCTGTTTATAAAGGGACCAAGGCAGGAAAGCAGTTGAGGGGCAGCAACAGCAACTGGCCAGGCCCCCTTTTCTCTGCTGCAGCTCTACTGGACATCAGCCCAGCTGCTTGTGTTATGGGTAAAATGACAAAATGATTACATCACCAAGTAAAAGGAACTGAGTGTAGAAGCTGATTGTTAGTATTTTTATGTTATGGAGCAATGTCTTCAGCTCCTGCAGTAGACATTAATCAAACTATGTCTTTTCACAGAATTTATTGTGACAATCCATGGGCCCTGGGGATAACACCCAACTGTCTGCTGGCATCATCTCTAGCCAGTGATTAAAGGGAATGGAAAGGTAGAACAAAATGTCACTAATAAGGGAGAGGAATAGTGAAACACTTCAATTTATGGAAGAGAAGTCCTGCAGTGTTTTCTCACCCTGACCTCCCACAGGAGTCAATGTGAACCTTATCCAAGTCAGGACTGCTGGAGATGCTTCCCTCTAAAATCTTAATTGCCAAAACAGATCAAAGGCAAAATGTAACATCTCATCAGAAAACAAACAAAATAACCTGGGGACTGGGATTAGCCTTACCAAACTTTTACTGCCTTAAAAGTGAGAGCTTGTCTAGCCACATTTGGCTCAGTCACTGCAGAAAGGGAGGTGATTAATCTCACCCCATGACACATGTCTAAAAGACAGTAGATGACTTACTGTCTGGGAGAGCCTACTTCTCTCCACTGACTGTTCAGTGACTACAGAGTTGGTGTGTCTCCTTGGAGAAGCTGGCCTGGTCCAACCAATCTTGTATTAGCTTTTTCTGGTTTTGAATAGATTTTGAATAGTAGGATAGATTCCAGCAGACCAGCAGAAGCTATAGGAAGCTGAAAGAATGGCATATGAAATCTGTTAAAGTGTATCTGGTTCTCTGTTTTAAATCTTTCTAACATAGTTCTGCAAGTCATCAAGTAAGATTTCTGACACTAAATGCTTTTTTCAGTGGTTTATGTGGAGGATACATTATTGTTCACAGGCATCACCCTGTGTGCAGCTACTAACCACAGAGACAATTATATGACCTTTGAATTTGCAAGTTACTTAATTCTACTGTATGCTCCATTTGAAAACACTAATTACTGATTTGAGAAATACTGAAATGCAAATTTACGATTTTTCACTATTCTAGGTCATTTGTAGAAGGGAAAAAAGAAAGAGGAAGGAGCTATATAATTTTTAAGTTCTGCAGAGGAAATATTAATTGGACTCTTAATTTTTACAAACATTTTAACACCTCCCATACTGCACAAATGCTATAAATTTGTACACGTGCTATTGTTACTAAGCAACAAAAAAGGCCAGAACAAAACCAAACCAAACCAAAAACACCCAAAACCCCCTAGCCACCAAAATCCACAAAGGTCACTTAAAGACATATATCACCCTTTGTCTGACATAGTCTGTTCCATTCAGCCAGAGAACTGGCAGATGGCATGCCGAGATCATTATTTCTCTTTTCTTTCAGTAAACACAGTGCAAAGTGTTACAAGTTTACAACATGAAGATTGTATACCCACTTGACGGGTCTGATTCTGTTGGCTTAAAACAGGGCTTTGACACTGGGTTCAGCAAATCAAGGAACTTTAGCACAGATCCATGATTATGGTAAATGGTCAGGCCTGCTACAGAATTGCCTTAAGTCGGTGAACAATTAATGAGATTGGTTGAGAAAAACGTGAGATGTGCCCCTGCTTATCTTACACCTGGCTGGAGCAGGGCTTAAGGACTGAAGGATGCCTGGGGTGAAGTGGAGGCCTCGGGCCCAGTGGTGTCTCAGAGAAGCCCCAGAGGGAACCTGCACCTCTGCACCAGCCCCTGTGCATAACCAGCCTTGTTATAAATGTGGTCCTTTAAGGAGGCATGTATGCACTCAAAGACTTTCTGGTGAAGGTCAGGCAGCCTTTACTGCCACCCCAGCAGGTGGAGGAGGACCGAAGTCTTTATTCTACCTTTTGTGTCAGCTATAAATTCTGACTGAAAATAACCAAGACCCTCATTAAGCCCTATTTGCATATTAACTTTCACATCCTGAGAATGCAAATGAAGAAAAATGAGAACATGCCTTACATCTACAATCATAACCATGAGAACCCCACCTATAACATAAAGGCAAAGAAAGAAAAAAAGGAGAGAGGAGGAAACACCTCTGCTTACTTGGGATTGGTTGATGGACTGTCTCTCCTCCTCCCCTGAAGGGATGCCTCTAGGTGAGCTTTGTGCCTTGAGTGCATTGTAAAGGCCTGTGAATATTTTTGTAACTCTATCTATATATCACTAAGATCTCTGTTACTATCATCTGCTGTAGTAAGACACTGTAGTTAGTGCAATCCTATCACCAGCAATCCTGAACCTGCTTTCCTGTTACTTCAGGAAACTGTACTTCTTGTGAATCTGGATTGTGAAAGTTTTTATTGAACTCAGATCTATAGCATTGAACTGATAAACTGCACTATTTGCAAGTCTGTGATCATGCAAGTTCGTATTGAACTCAACCAGGCTGGTACTGCTGAATCAGTTCTAATCAGAAGCTAAGCCCAGCTGCACCCAAACCCTCTGATTTCTGAGGACCAGGTGGAATGCAAGGGGGTTTATTTTAGGCCCAGTGTCTATAGCCTTAATGCAACACATACTAAAGCTAATATTTTATTATGTACTAAGGTTTTATGTTATCTACCCTCTGAGTTCAGCCTTCAATTTTTCCTTGGGAAAAAACCAAACCCAACCCAACCTTAACTGGTCTTCAAATTAATCTACCTCATAAAAACCTATTTATTTCCAATTCAGCATGAAAAGTGGTAGTGACAGATTTGGTTTGTGTTATTTAGACTGTGACATTTTACATTGAACTTGTCAGAATATTAAATGCAATGTTGATGTAAAACTTCATCCACACTGAAGTCTCAAAATGTCCAATAGCCAGTGTATGATGGAAAACATGACCATATTTAAATAAGTTATATGCCGTGTTGTGGGTTCTAATCTTTTTTACCTGAAACCAGTGTAAGATTTACTAATGAATTCAGTGGAATTAGGTGCTGTCAGAATACAAAAGTGTGTTACTGCTCAAAAGATTTACAGTGCAATATCTTAGTCATTTCTGGGAAAAGATGATTCAAAAGCACAAATCTGCTGCTCTCAGCTGAGAAATGCAGAGTACAGATTTTCCAGAATCATCAGTATCACTGTGTTCCAAATTCAGCCGGGAATCTGGGGGAGCATCTATCAGAACACTACTGCAACTCTTAACACTATAAATGCACAGAAGTGATCCCATTTGTCTTCCACAGGAAGGATAGAACTATATGATTTTAATCCTGATATTCAAGAGGTCACTTCCTCACTGCAGATCACTATCCTGGTATGACTTGCTATGAAATAACCTGAGATACTTTTCTAAGAAGTGATGCTATTCATGGTAAAGCAACATCTCTTGCCAGATGGCCTCCTTGGCCTTAAAGCCTTAGCAGCATTTATAGCTGCCAGGATTACACAGAGAACTGGGTGCAAACCTTGTACCACACTCTAAAACATATTGAGTGACCCAAGGAATTCATGGAGCCATTCTTATTTTTCACAATAGTGCCCTTCTCCTAGGTTTTAGCAACCTAGGAGTTCTATAAAATAGTATTAATATCTAAATATGCCAAAGCCCTTTGTAGGACTGTGGCTAAATCAAAAGCTCGAGGAAATCTATTGGAAAAGCTCTGATTTTTGCACCAACTATTAATTTTATTTGTTAAACTGAGTGATAGGAAAGGCTGAATAATGAATTTTTAGCAAGTATATTTAGTATGTCTGGAAGTACAAAACTTTTGTTCTAACCAATAATTTATTCAATCAGTGAGACATGGCATTCATTTTAATGGATTTCAAGATTGCAAGCTAGCATTATTACTGGGTTTTCAGTACAGGATTCAGTTCTAGATGAAGATGCTTACATTTAGGTGTCACTGGTGCACCAGGTGTCTTAAGTTATTGCTGTAATCACTGGAGAGGCAGGGATCAATTTGGCTTTCTAAACAGGTGTCTAGCACCAGTGTTATTTGCTTGGCCTTCAGCTGCCACTCTAGAAGTACAACTCTCCCACAGGTCTTTTATAACAACTGTCATTCTTTTGGAGATGTCTCAGCCTTGAGCAACTCCAAAAGTCATAAGAGTCAAGCTCCTACTGAACACAGTTAAAGCTTCCTGGAGAGCAATTCAGCTTTTTTCAAGTGCTGTAGAGTTCAATTCAGTGGCCTAAAGAGAAATGCATAGTGCAGTCTCAGATACCATAAATGATTGTGCCTGGCCTCCAACTGCCTCTTCTGATGGGCACAGACCTCACAGGGCTTGGACCCTCTTCCAGGCTTGGACCCTCTTCCAGGCTTATGATGGTGGTTACTAAATCCAGGCACCTCAAATAGTACTAAACCCAAATTCAGGGAAATGCATTGTTCTCTGGGCCTCAATGATTTACCCAGTTTTAAATAGGAGCCTAGATATCTCATATGCCTATAAACCATGTACATTTATTTATCTGTATTTTAATCCCACACTCAGTGAAAGATTCACATTAAGGTAACAAGAGGCCAAATAAAATGCAGGAAGTTATCTTAATTCTACATGACAGATTAGTATCTTTATTAAATAGCTGTTTCACAGCTGACAGATGGAGAACTAATACTCACTTCAATTTGCTTGTTTGTAAATGCCATGCACAACAAAATGTATTAATATACAGACCAAGAAATAAATCTCTTTATTTGTTGAACTGGATGAAATACCTATGCTATGGGAGTTTGAATAATCACAAGAAAGCTCTTTCTTTGCAGGTTAATATACCCAAACACTTAGAAGCAGTAAGTAAATAGCCTGGAAGGAGAAACAGTCAGCATGGCTCTGTAAAGTCATACACTTGGCTGTGCTCATTATGCCCTGGCTTGGGTAACCCAATGCAGCCCATCTTAACAGCTCCCAAATTAAAAACATTAAAGAACAGTGATGCATCACTTATTTTGTCTAAAGACGTTTATGGGATCATTAGAGAAAGTTTGACCACACGTAAATCTGTGCTGAGGTGCAATAACTGTGCACTTGCTCCATGCAACAGCCCAAGCAGTCAAATAACCTTTTCCTAAAAGGCTGAAAAAATATTAGACATACTTTCCATATGCAACTAATGCAGTTTCAAATTGGACTTATTCAAACAAACCCCTGAAAACCTGATATGAAAGGTTATAAGAGGATGCATCTTACTCTTTTTATAAGGTAGTAGAAGCTGCATCTTTCATTCTACCCCGAAGCATTTCTGTTGGTGGCATTCTCCCTTCAACTCTTAAAAGCAAAGAAGTGAAATAGCAGCTAGAAAATTCCAGGCTTGCTTTTTGGTCAGTATTTAATAACTTAGCAGCATCTTTACTATCTCTACTTATATGTCTTTACTGGCTCATAGGAGAGTGATCATAGATGAGAAGTCATTAATACTGATTAATACTCAAAGTGCTTGCTCTTTTACTTCAAAGCTCTTCCCCAGTTGCTCTGGTTTTGCAGCATTTTGGTAGGTAGGAGGAGAAAAAAAATCTGCATTATTATTAAAGGTCATGAACTAGAAAAAGAGACATATATATTGTCCTCTTACTCCAGGGAATATTACTTGAACTAAGAGTAATTCTGCATGCACTTAAGAGAATTGACAGCAAGACATCTTCCCTGCAAGGATAAAAACCACAAAACTTATTAGCGCTATTTTTTCCCTTCCTGTAAAATCAAATGTCTTTTTACTGCATGTAGTTCAACCTAACTTTATAAAGTAATATAACAGTGGAATGGCCAGTATTGTATATCAGTTTGAAACAATCCTTAAACAACTTTTAATTGTATAGTTAAAATACTAATGAAGAGCAATTCCCTCTGGGATGTAAGGCCCCATACAGATTGACAACTGCTACTTTAAACACTGCCAAAAATGAATACAGAGCAAATTTCAACCAAGGACAAAGGGGCACACTGCTGCTGTAATAAAAAAAAAAGCCATAGGAGCTTCACCAGTATATTCCCATCTAGGCTCAAGATCAGCCTCTCTGTCTACAAAGTCAATTTATGCCCACAGAATTCCTGCCAGCATTTTTCCAGCAACACTACGAGCCATGAGTGTACAATCATAGGGCTCATTCTCCATTTGATTTACATTCAGTCTAATAAGCAGAGGGAATTTAAATAAGCAAGTTGTTGGAGCTGATGAACCCACAAAATAAGGGCAATTACCTCTATGTATATAAAGCTGACAAGAATTTGGTTTTACATGGTCACCTGTGAGACCTGCAGAAGGCAAAATGTTCCAGTCATGGAGGGGTTTAGTCTGTAGCACTGGAATCACAGAGTTTGGTCTTGGGTAAGTCACACAACCTTTAAACTTATAGTTCACCTTTTCCTTTCAATGAACCTGAAATAATAATACACATTTACCTAATTTCAAAGATACTGTGAGAATTAACTAATGCTAGTGTTCCTTTTAGCCATACAAAGCACTGTATGGAATAAACAATTTAGCAAGTTTTTCAGAATGAAGATTTGCAAAAACCTTGCTGAATTTAGAACATATCCTTTCACATAACAGATTTCTTTTGAATGCATTGCCTATATCAAGCCAGAAAATGTTATTATTTCAACTGAAAAAAGTATTTTATAAGGTTTAATCATCTACCAGAAGCTCCCACAACATTTCCTATGGTATGTTTAAGCTGCTAGGGTAGCACTGATGGCATCATGTAACCTGTCAATTATTTCATTGAAAGATGTTGGTAACACTCAGAAACAATGATGTCTTCTGTATTTAGTTTGCTTGCCTCTTTGGTTTTGACTGTATTTACTTTGGTTCTTGTTTGATGAGGAAAAATCCAAATATTTTGTTAGAAAGTATTAGATGATTAGAGAACTCTTCTAACCAGTTAAGTAGTCATTTAGGCTGAATATTTTACTCAATTATAATTAATTAGTACCAACACAGTCCTTAAAGCGTACCAGTGAAAAGAGATGATCTTACCCTTTCACTCACTCAGCTACTCTTCTGAAATCATTTAATGTATCATCTCATATTCTTATGTCCACATCACCAGATCCAGCATGTGACCTTCTTCCCTCAGCTCACTGATACAGGGAGTCTTACAGCTGCAAAATGAGGTCCACAACGCCTCAGTCTGCAGGAGCAGAGATGTGCCTTCACAGAGCTGTGGAGTGCCCTTGAATCCCATGGCTCACACTGGGGGAGGTCAGCAGACCTCTGCAGACATGGTTTCTCCACTCAAAATGCCATCACACTTTCTTTTTGCAATTTTTTTTTGCCTTTCAGCCTAACCTATGGCATTCAACTAGAATTTTTAGTTTCTTTTAAAAGGTGTGGCTGAACGTCACCCAAATTATCAAGGAATATGCACTGGCCCAGAGACTGTACTGCAATTCTGCAAGCAGTACAACGGTAAGAGAAGAAAGTATCTCTTCCTTCACCCTTCCTGGGCAAGACTGCTAAATCAGAACAGGCTATCATGAGAGACTGGCTGAAAGAGTATTTGAGGTCAACACTGCCTTGTCTCCCTGCAGGAGGGCTGCTGCTGCTACAGTACATTCCCTGTTCAACTCTTACATTAAACTGCAGGAGTTTGACACAATTTCCATGTTGTTTCCCTACCTCACACAACTTGGGAAAATAGGTAAACTGCACCCAAGAGTAACTGCAACCACAGAGACATCCTCCTGTCCCTTTCCACTTCCAAAAATTTGCTGGTTACCTCCTCTCTGTGGGTTCTCTGACGCAGAACTTTCCTTTTTGATCCCTCTGCCCAAGTACTTATCACCAGCTCCTCCCTCAGCATTGCTCAAGTGAAAGTCTGCTTCCTGCACTCCCGCCAAAAGCTTCAGCTCTGCCAGTGACTTTGTCACTGCTCTGTTTGCCTGTGATCCCCATCAAAACAAGCATCTGCAAGACACTACATCCCACCTGCTAACATCTCTGCAAAAGTGCAGCCACATTATGTGTACTCTGAAATGGCAGCAGGACCCCTTGCTTATTGCAGGATCAATAACTGCCTTCTTAGATTATAAAATGCTTAATTCCACTTCTCAACAACTTCTGATCTCCCCTCCCATTTCACTCCCTGTTACCACACAGTCTCAAGACTTTGTTACCTTCTTTTACTTCTCCTCTGCAATGGCTTCACCTCCAGGATTTCCCTTCTGAGGTCAAATCTCAGATGAGAGGTTTTGTTTTAACCTTCTCTCTTCATTTCTTTTGTCTTCTCTGTTTATCATCCTTAAGATTTAGGAAAAGTTCCCTGAAAAACATTCTGTAAAGAATCTTAGATTAAAAGTGTGATACATATAAAACTTCTCTTAAATTCTCTTTATTACTATTTGGGGAAAAAAAATCTACCCACATGTAATTTGCTTATTTTTAATGTGTAATAACTTCAGCAATTTAAACTTTATTCACCATGGAAGTAATATTTTAACCACACTACCATACCCTGCAGTATTTAACAAGCACAGAGCAGTAACGAATATAGGGAAAGCCAGAGCAGCAGTTTGGTGCACATGTGAGACAGTTGACTCAAAAGCCTGGAGCAGCAGCTCTCTGAAAAATCATGCATGTCAGCATTTCTTGTACTAAACTCTACTCTCTTTTGCATTTGAAAAAAAAATTAAGCAGCTGTCATGAAATTTATTATATCCTTTCGGAAAAACATTATCCTCAAGACACCAGTGAGCTCTACCTCTTAGAAGGGAAAAGCTATAAACCTTAAACTAAAAAGCTTTCACTAGAGATTTGTCTGTCAGATGATTTCTATGCACTGTTACCTGAGAACAATGTGAAAAGAAACATTCCCCCTCAGTTCTCTGTGATTTACCGTGCAGTCACTGCTGTGCTACTTTTGCTCTATCATCCCATTCTGAAACAATAAATTAGTGGCAGAGCTAAAGGTGTCAGAAAGTTTCCTGCTCTCACAGTATCCTGCAGTGTGGCACTGCAGAATGATGCCAGGAGGATCACACCAATTTGCTTCATGTTTCAGTGAGCTAACGTGGACGATTTGAATAATCTCCAGGTAGTCTGCATTAAAACCATTTTACTGCAGTGTACTGCGGTATTAGGAAAGATTTCAATATTGCACCACGTGATGCAACACAACCTTACAGCATTTGGCAGTTTCTAGGCAGTGAGGGAAAGCTTCAAATCCATGGCTGCAATGTAGCAACTTTCCATTTTACAAAGTAATATGACAGACTATTTTGGCTCACTGTTGGTGTATAGCATGAAATGATACAAAATTCCTGAAATTAATTATTATAGACGTAAACCCCAGTTTTTCTCTTTTTTTTACTTACACCCCCCCCACTTGGTATCATGAGCATCTTTCAATGATAACGGATTTCCTTCACCTTAAGAGTAAAGCATTACAATGTTACTAGCCCAGTGATAAATTAATCTTAATAATCTAGAGATTATTTTCCTGTTTTTATTTAAGGTACCACTGATAGATTTCCTTGTCTTTCCAGCTTGCATATTTTTTGGTTTAACTTAAATTTACACATATGCTTTTCTGTATGTTCATGTCAGTCATATAAAGCAGTAACATTTCAATGTTTCTCCAATATTTACACAGAGATTTTAATTATTTCTATGAAGTTTTGGAAATGTCCTTCAGATTTATGTGCATCAAAGATGCATGAAAGTCACATGAGTTTTGCCTTGAATGAACCTTTTACCCCAGTAACACGAGTAAATGCAATATTGCAAAATGGAACACGGCTATATTTTCAGCAAATGATTTTTTTGGTGTGTGCGTGTTTAGCAGGGTGAGGGAGTTTAGAACTGCATTTTCAAACACCTCTGAAACAGTCTTTGAAAGTCTGGAGTATCACAGGAACAGCTACAGAGGTAGCAACAGCGACATAGGTGAACTCTTGTCATCATCTGCATTAGCACCCTGCACATGGCAGGATTTTGATGCTGCCGGCACCGCACCAGGTGCGGCCCGGCGCTGAGCGAAGGGCACGGCGCTGACATTGGCTGCAGCGCGTTGCAGTTTCCTGCAGGGCGAGGGTCCCTGCAGGTGCTGCTCTGCACAGCCCCGGCGCCTTCCGCGTCCGGCACGGCCGGGCGGCGCGCAGACTGCCCCGTCCCGCCCGTACCCGGCTGCCGCCGAAATGCCGGCATCGGGGACACGGGGCAGCACCGCACGAGCGCCCTGGTCACCTTGTCAGGATGGATCTCATTGTCATTTCCCAATCCCTTCCCCCGCCACGAAACCGGCCTCGACCG
>VXAZ01010335.1:1579279-1614485 GCA_013399875.1 Gymnorhina tibicen | reverse complement strand
CGCGGTGCCGGCGGCGATGCCCGCCCCGCTGCCGGGGGGAGAGGCTGCCCGGCGCTGCCCGGCCCCCCGCCGCTCGCCGCAGACCCGCGCACGCACAGGGGCAGCCGGGCGCTTGAGCCATGATTGCCGCGGCTTTCCTGGTCCTGCTGAGACCCTACAGCATCCAGTGCGCCCTCTTCTTGCTCCTGCTGCTGCTGGGGACCATTGCCACGATTTTATTCTTCTGCTGCTGGCACCGCAGGCTCCAGAAAGGGAGGCATCCCATCAAATCCGTCTTTTCAGGTCGCTCAAGGAGCCGAGGTAAGAGACGCTGCCGGTCCCCGAGGGCGGCGGGGGGTGTCCCCGGCCCATCCCCAGGTTTCTGCCGGCGGAGGGCCGCTCTGGAACGGTTTAGCCGGGCAAAGGCTTTAAAGAAAATTCAAGCCGAGCCCAGGACTGCGGCAGCCTTGTCTCCACCCATCCCTTAGCGAAACCTCGACTAGCGGGAGAGGGGTGAGAGGCTGGGAAACCCTCCAGCCCTCCCCGGTCTGTCAAAGCGCAGCAGAACTTTATGCTGAACTTCCCGATGAATTAAATATAAATGCCGGGCGGAGCTGCCGGCTGTGCCGGGAGGGCCAGACCCGTCCCGGAGTGTGCGCCAAAGGGCGAGCGGCGGGGTAAACCCGTTAGCCGGGGCGAAATGCGAGGTGCAGCTGGTGGAGCCTGTGTGTCTTTCTGCTTCCCTTCCAGATGCTGTCATGAGAACTCATCACTTTCGCTCTGAGGTAATTTATTTAGCACGCAATTTCAAGGTCAGAAGTTGTTCTCTTTACCCGAGTACATATTGTCGTAGTCTTTTGTTAATGAAATCCCATAGTGAACTTTTCATTTTGCATGAGGCATAATGTCCTCTTTCATTTCTTGGTTTGGTTTTTTTTTCTTCCCAACACAAAATGAGCTCTTCATCTGCGTTACCCTAACCGGCCTGCCGATTTGTGTCATTCCCAAAGGAATTGGTTACTTGGAGAAAAGCTGTGCTTGCTGTACGTGCCAGACCTCCCTCTGTCCAAAAGCAGCCCTGAGCCCAGTTATTGACTACGCTGTAAATAGGTGCAGAGCTGCTCGGGTTTGTGACTGCAGAGCCTCTGCTCGCTTGCTTTGCCCACAGCCCTCACCTGCGCCCTGCTCCTTGTCAGGGAAGTTGCCTGCTTGGCTTGGATGTTGCCGCGGGAGATCCCAGAAGGATCCAGACTACAAGCCTGCTTGGCAGGCACCTCAGTGTGTGATTTTGTATTCAGAGGTCAGGGGAATCAAAACTCTTACATGCCAGTGCTGAAAGTATAACACAAACCCCAGTCACTTCCTAGGGATTCTGAATGAGGAGCATAATTGCTGGGAAAATATGAAAAATAATATTTGTTTTAGTACCCACTTTGTTTCCATGCTGCCCTGTAGAGCTCCTGTCTAGATATTTCTCTTGCCTGGTTTCCTGCTATTGATTTAAGGCATATCTTCATGCCATTGCCTATTATTCTGAAAACCTCGAGAGAGAGAGTATTGCACTCAAATAATATTTTGTTTTAAATTATTTGCATTTTTCCTTACCCTGCTGTGGGTGTGAAAATTATCCAATTATGACTAACGTTTTCAGAAGTGTGCATGGGATACATTTTTGCAGCATGGTTCATATTAGCAATTAGTTTTAAATTCTTAACTATTTTGAAATTTGTACATACTATCACGAAAAGAAGATGCCATAGGGAGTGTCCTGTCTTTAAACCATGAAAAGCCCGAGTTTGTTGTTCAACAATGCTTCAGGAAAGTGAACTAACAAATGTGTCCCTCTGGAAATCAAAATATTTTTTCAGTATTTAGTTTATCCAATATTAAATGCTTGGTTTCCATGTAAAATTCACTCAGTCCTGAGCCTAGATGAAGTTTAATGTTTTGAAATATGTGTCATCCTGCATGGTGACACTTCAAAGGGAAGTTGGCAGAGTAATTTTTTTTTATTGCTTCATCATGTGCTTTTTTGTTTGTCATCCAGTCAGAAGCAGACAATTAAAATAATTGTCAGAAGCAGAATTAAAATAATTCCTAGAAGAAAAAATCTTTCCTAGACCATTTAGTGAAACGTGCTAGAGTAACTCTTATATTCTTTCATAATTTTCTGTATTTTGTTTAGATGGAGTAATACTGCAGCTAGTGGTCTAAACTGCCCTTTTAAATAAGTGGTGGAACTGTTTTCCCCTTCATTATCTGATGAGACTTTTGATAGAGAAACGATGACTCATCTGACATCATTAAATTTTCATTTTCCAATATTTTTTCAAGTAAAATGTTATTTTAATGAATCTAATAGAATTCATTAATGCAGAAACTACAGGCATAGTTCTAATAAAAATGTTGGAAACATTATCTGAAGCAGAATTTGACATTCTCTATCTATATCATCACAAAACATTATGTACTTCCAACTGCAATACGCTGTTGGTGAAAGCAAAGCATGATACATGAAAATACAGGCTTTGCATAATGCCCCCTCTCCCCCCACCAAATGAGTGTAACATCTCAGCTCCAAGTTTCACAGCACAAGGTACATCTGCTAGCTTCCACCATGCTTAGTTGTTTGTCAGGTGTAGTTATAAATAGTGTTTCTTAATTCTAATAAGAGATAATGAGAAATAGGCTGATAGTAAATAGCAGTGGGTTGGCATTCATCTCCTGAGAGCTGGGTTCAAATCTGACTTCCATCACATGTGAACGTGCAGGTGGTCTAGCAGCAGTGCACAGAGAATTATAATTGCCCTATCTACAGAGCGGTTGGCAATTCCTGCATGATTGACTGCCTGCCAGGAAAGCCTTATATTTGGAAAAATAGATGTGTGCAATTTTATGTTGAGATTCTTTGCCACAGCCACGGCTCTCATGGTGCATGCCTTCATTGTCTATATACAGTGAGAACTATTGAATCCTTTTCCTTTAATACTGAACCACACAATAAAAAATAAGACTGCATGCTATGGGAGGGTAGATACAAAATTTGAAAATGTATTTATGATCCTTTTTAATCCTCCTGTTTTTAATTTTATATGTCACTGGTGAATTGAATCCACAAATAGTTCATTTCTGTGGGCCTTGATTTTTAATGTCTCTTCAAAACATGCCTCATTATTATACATCAAAAGTCTATGCAGATATTACTTATTATAGAATGAACTTTAACACTTGACCCCCTGCCTCAAAAGGAGGTAAATTTGCATGAATCAATATGAATATAAAGTAGGTTAAAGTCCGTCTTTGTTAGAGGTGCCTCATAACAGAAAAAATTAACCAGGAAGATGTGAGAGTTTATTGAGATAATACAGTGACGTCTCCACTCCTCCCCACTAACACTTACTATCGTCTGAAGTTTGTCAGGCTTAATTTTTAATATATATTTTTATTACTGTCCTTAGATTCATTATGACTATAACTGCTCTTAAGATTCTTCCATCCCCTAGGTACCATAGAAATTCCATGAAGTCACAAAGGAGTCACACCCAGAATGGTTAATGTTTCTAATCTCAGGAAGACCTAGATATGCCACTGCTTTAAAAAGAAAACAAGTAAATTTCCAACAGAAATATTCATTGCTACGTGACACATCAGACTTTGATGTAGTTGTTTGCACTAGTCTTCCTTTATTTGGAGAATCAGTTGTAGAATGAAATGTCTGTGCTGAACCAAAACCAGACCAAAATAACAGTATAACTGAGTGAGAGTTTTACCAGTGTAGGGACTATGATCCATTTTTGGGGCTTATTATTGTTATTATTAATGATAATAATGATAATAATAAAAATGTAAAGGCTATCAATAGTTCACAGATGTCATTCTTCTTGTGCTCTCTGTAGAAGTGTTTTTTTTTCATGGAGTAGAGGAATTTTGTCTAAGTACTTTGTGGGCTTGGGCTTCATACATTTCAATGTTTATCATTTTACGCTTTAGAAAGAGGTCTGAAAGTCTCCTATACCTTTCCATTTAAAAGCATTGCTTAATGTGTTGCCACTTCTTGTGATTTAAATTTCTTTCTGAATTAGTTTTCCTTATAGTTGAAGCCTCTGGAGTCATTGGATTATGTGAGATTTTTACCTTTCAATTAAAAGGGAAGTAAGCTTCTAGCCCTTAGGCTGGAAGGAATTAATCTGAATGGTATAATTCTTAATGTCTTCTGGTTTGGTGGTAAAAACTGTTGAAAAGGAAGATTCTCATTCAGGATCTATAAATGGTTGGGGTTTATGAGATTGTGAAGGGATAATTGTGCTAATTGCTAAAGTAGCAGTTTTCATATTATTGGGGAAAAATGACCAGTTTTATAAATTTTTTGCCTGACATTTTCTCTGAGCTTTACAGTTTTCCTTTATCTTATCTTCTGTATTACAAATACTATGACTTCAGGAACTGAAGGTGTCAGTCTTGGTGGGTAGTTGTATCACTTTGTATTTATTTAATTTTGACTCACCTATTTTGGGCAAGTTTCCTATGAATGCTTCCACTGAGACCTACAGGTATAAATCTAGTAGGAAACAAAACAGTACAAGTTTCACAGTCCACTGTAAATTCTGACTTCACGTAACCCAGGTGGAACTAAACACACCAGTAAGACAAACAGGAGTTGACACTTTATGGAAAGGCTCTCTGGGAGGGCTGGCAGTGTGTGTTAGCCACGTCTGTAGCAAAGGAATAGCGTTTGGTGGTTTGAGTTTTGCAGACCCACATTTTCATTGTAGTACACTGAACAGTCACTACAAGGTTGTATATATTCAGTCTATTGTTGTGACAAGACTGATAACAATTTTTAAGAGCAAATGGATTTTCTGAATCATCCATTATGGTACAATGGATGCAAAACTGTAGTACAACAGTCTCCAGGAAATGTATATATTACTTTGTCAGCACATTTGCCCAGAAAATTGTTCATAAACTTATCCCTATGTGTACCTTTGCCATAATCATGCCCCTTCTGAGGCTGATTGTGAAACAGTTGCCTAAAAATACGGTTCTAGTTATCTTACAAAACAATAATGAATAGTCTTTGAAGAGCTGCACCACAATTCATCCTGAGCATTGCAGTTATTTATAAACTGCTCCAGATATGTACAGCTCCACTGAAAGAAGAAATCAGCAGACCCTCCAAGCTGAATTTGAGTCTTCTGTTTGATCGGAAGGAGTGCATTCAAGGAGCACCAGAAATGTTCAGGACTAGCAAGAAAAATACATTCATTCACCTATTGAAAGGATGTTTAATTGTCTTTATGAAGCTGAATCAGCCTGAAAATATTTTACTTTTGTGTTTGACATGATTTTCCCCCAGGATGTTTAAACTGTTTTTCCATTAGCTGTCTAAGAGTTAAGGAATGGGTTCAAAGGGAAATAAATCAGAGACAAAAATAAATTGTTTTCTTAGACGTATGAGAGCACTTATGTACAGGAATGAATGGAGAACTGTAAATACAGGTTACACTGCATAAGGACAAATCCTTCTGCCCATTTTTCATAACATATCCAATAATGTGGCCCAGACAGATTAATGTGGCCCAGACAGTATGCCACACTGAGCTGTCACATGGCAAACTAGGTATAACTGAGATTTGGTTTACTGTGTGTCGTCTGTCCATCACTCTTTGTCAGCTTTAGTCCCAGCAGTGCTGCCTTTAGATAGCCCACAATCATCGGTCTGTGCTGAGGAACAGCCTGTTTGGCAATTGTATCACAAAATATATGGCGATTGTCTGGTTGCTGCAGCCTGTTTAGCTCGAGTGCCTGAGCTAAACTAACTTGTGTACTTTTACTCTGTACCACAGTGTACTGTACAAATGCCCAATATATTTATATAGCCTAGTTGTCTGTATCTCTGCTCTGGCTTCTGGTGGTCTGCAGAGCTTTGAAATGCTGAGGGGGTCTCCTCTGAGCTCCATCAATCACCTGATAAAGTACTGACATTGTCTCATGGTCCACATCAGTGGTCAGGCATGGTCTTGGGACCTGCATTATAAATGAGCACGTCCTCACGGTTCTCTAGCAGGACAGGGAAAACCACTGCATAAAGATACACTACCTCATAAAAGTACTTACTCTTTAGTTTGCCATTAATACAGTTATGCCAACAAGCTCATGGCCATCACGTAAGTATTTAGATATCCAAGTTTTTCAGTATCTATTGTTATGTCTGGAAATGTGTGTTTTGGATGAGCTGCAGTTCAGTGCGCTGTGTGCTGTTTAAGTGCACACTCCCGGTACACACGAGCAGAGCCCTGGTTTCAAGGGGATGCAGGGGGGGCACGGCTTGTGGCCATCTGCCTGTTAACAGACACATGGTACACATGTACAGAATGGGAACTTCTAGCTGCTGTCTTTTGCCCTAAACTAATCTCAGATTGAAACGATGAATTAAAATAGCTGAGGTCATACTTGCAGTGGGCACATGTATTACCACATCTCCTGTAGAAACGGTTCTTACACAGACAGAAAGGATCATGCAGGGCTCCTTAGATCACACACTGCTCAGAAAAGCCTATTCATCTGCACTGATTTCTCAGTTACTGTAGTTAGATTATAAGGGTGACAGATCAGGTTGTGGATGCTCCCTCAGAAACAGCTCAGCTCTTTAGGCTGAGGGTATTAAATGTAAGAAAGCACCACATGAACAGGGTAGTATGACCCTTGGGGTTGTGGCTGCTCCAGGGCTGTTACGTATGTTTTCCTTGGGCATGGAAACCTCACTCACACTCTCTTCCATTCCCAGACTGTTTTAAGTAGAGACACCTTTGATGTGCTATGGAAAAATGTGCAGAGCACAGAGCGAAGTCACCTTGATGTTTTCATGTAGCACCTGATTCAGCTGAGCTGGCTTTTTGGGGCCTGGCCATGTCAGACATGCGAGGATACCATCCAGAGCTGCAGCCTCTCACCCTGCTCCACGTGCTCTGCAGCCTGGAGGGGTCTCAGGCTCTGGAGAGTGGGCACATGGGCTCCTCCAGCCTCCCGGGGCAAGGTCTCATCTCTGTATGGCAGAGATGCTTTAGCATGTTAGGCTCACAGTGGAGACGACCGATCTTGACCTAGTGTTGCCTTGGTTTTGAGCTTATTCCTTGTGCTTCTGGTTCGCCAGTGTGCCTGGGTACCTGTTATCTGGATACTTGCACAGCCCCTGCTATGCTCCCTTGTGCCCTACTGCCTTGCATCAAGGAGAGTCAGAGCTTTGCTGTTCCTGACTCATCAGCAGAAATGAAACATGAGTTGTGGCTGAAGTGTGAAAACACCGTATCAGCTACAGAAACTAACTGCACTTGATGTTTGGGCAAAGACGCATTTCTTGCAAGTTGTGCCAATGTCCTTATCTTCCCTGTCCACTCAGCTGTTTAAATACAGCACGCAGCTTCAGGATGGTAGGGTAGGTAGTAGAGCAGACTGGAAGTGAAATGCAGATCCTACAGGCTTAATTGATGATTATATAAATTGATAGCAAAAATTATACTGAAATACATAATCATGTCAGACTGTGGTATTGTATTTATCCTTCTTCCTTGTTCTAGAAAGAACAAAATGATAGAACCAAGTCGAGGCATTATTCTCTTCTGATCTGCTTCCACTACCTTCCTTCATATGAAGGTAGGAGTTGGAAAGTGAATTTGTAAAAACAGCATCCCCTTATGCAGCCCAGTAAACTCACTGTAGGCATTTAGAGCTAATAGTCTATAGAGCTACTCAGCTGACCTAGTGTTGATGTCTGCTTCAGGATGTGCTGAATGGTTCTTCAAGCCTCACTGAATGTGTCGGCTAAATTTTGTATTGGTGATAACAGGAAGCAAAGACTTGTTCAGGTATGTTGTTGGTATCTGAATGTAGTTATCTTAAAAGATATCTGAATTCCAGCCTAGGTATCTTTTTTTTAATATATATTACTGCTAAGTCTCTCATCAGTTATGCATCTATTTTATAACTGAAAAAGTACAGACACATCTTCACATGCTGTGGTGGGATAAATTCTCTTACCAGTTTGTGTTTTGAACAAGCACATTGGACAGAAGAGAGTAATTTCTTTTTATTAGATGTTTGGCAGCACTGGTATGGTTTAGCAATCTCTGTTATTTCTTATTCAGCTTCTTACTGTATTTTTAATCTTGAAAGCTAATTCCTTCTGGCAGATCCTTGATGTATACTGGACACTGCTCAAGATGAGGAGACATGATGAGATGGAAAGTGGAGGAAGCAGGGCTGGAAGGGGGACATGCTAGGGGAATGCACTAGTATATTTTAAATTAAACCTTCCCTTGCAGACCACTGATCAAGCAGTGTGCTGATTTTTTTTGTTCTTAAATAATTGTTCCCTTCCTACTGTAGGCTTGCAGTGCCCTGAGGTAACAGGGAAGGAACTGGGACAAGCCGTTGCAAAGCGGCCGTGGAGAGCTGCGAGGCTTCGTGTCAGAATGACAGGGCTGCGTGGAGAACAGGCCAGCCTCTGTGGCTTACAGCTTTAGACAGGAAAGAGTATTTAAAGGGTATCTGGAGGCATGACTGGGTGTGCCATTTGGCTATTTGCTTGCAGATCATCAGACTTCCCTAACGTTGCAACTTACCTGTGCTTTGATAGGAATCCTGACCTTACGGCAGGAAAAACCAAATATGTCATACTAGAAAGCAGTGTAATATAACATGGGTTATTAGATGCTGTATTCTAAATTCACACCTAAACCTAGCTTCACACAAGGGCTCCTATGTATTTACTTGGGGGGCCTGCTTAGGAACTGGAAAGCAGATTATTGATGTTCTGTTTCATGAACTCGGTTGGGAAAGTAATCTTGTTCAGGTTATGTAAAAGGCAATTGCTTTAAATGCCTTTGAACGTGTGGACTTATCTTGGAATGTTACACGTGCCAAATCACAGTCTTCAATATCTGAGAAATGGTTCCAGCACTGCTTAGAGTTTAGATTTTAGAAGATAAGAATAATATCTCCTAAAATAAACATAAGACATGCAAAGCAACATCAGTGGAAGCTTGCTAATGAGGGAGTGGAATGAGAAATTGAATGTAAAATCTTATATTTTATATTTTAAATCCTGATTCAGATCTTTATAAGGAGTAACCCTTTGTAAGATTAAAAAAAATTAGTCAAGAGAATCACACAAAAAAAAAGGTTGCAGTCTATTTTTTTAGTTCTGATAGAATCAAAATAGAATGAATGCAGTTGCATCCTCCTTGGGTGTTAGTGAAATAATACACTCCGTGAGTGTAGGTAATCTTCTTGTGATCGAAAATTTACACGTTGCATTACTCAGCAATCTTTACCATAAATATCTTGGAGAATTTAACTTGAGTCTTGGATTTTGGGTTGAACTTGCAGAACTGGCAGTTAAATAAACGTTGCGGGGTTTTCTTTGGTTCTTTGTAAACTGATGCTATTCGGGATGGAAATCTCTATGGAAGAGGAAGGAGGGAAATAATGCAGGCTTGGCCACTTTTTAATTTAAAACCGTTCTTACAATTCAGATGCATAGATATATGCATATATATATATGTATGTTTTTCTGCATAGCAGAAAGAATCTCAAATTTCTCGCTTTTCAGTGTGCAGGGGAATTTGATACAATAAAGTTATTTAATTAAATCTGCCTTTTTAGTTGAAGTAGGTACTCCAGCTATAGGGTTTAATTCTGTTTCAGCCTGTCTGTAAAACAGCTGAGAATGCTGGCATATTGAGAAGGGTTTGACACTATGCACACTAATGTCTGCAGGCCCTAAGATGTTGTGGGTTGCATAGACCTGAACGTTTCCAAGCTTTAAACAGGCGGTAACTGACAATTTGAAGACTATTTCTTGAGGCCGTTAGTTGACAATGGTAACAGATGACAATTCTCATGCACATACAACCACTGTAAGAAACCTTAAAACCAAGAACACAAAGCTGGATGTTCTATCTGAGCTTCTTTTGGCTTTGATATTCATTAGCGCACCTTAATCTACAGGAATTACTCAAATATCTGCAAAGGCCTTTGCAAACACACTTGAGTTCTGCTGTCACTGAATTGTGGCCTAATGCTAGCTAGTAAATCTCTGTGATTTGCTGAAGTTCTGCCAGAAGGTAAACTGGGCTGCAGTCCAGTGCCCACTGAAGCTAATGCAAAGATTTCTGTTGACTTCAGCTGGACATCAGATAATGCACTTTTACTTCCATTGATGTTAATGCTTGCTGACTCTGAGAACCCATACTGGCTGGAAAGGTTGGGTTCCAAGATTAGAATTCTGACAACCAGTATATTCTACATAAAATACTTATACACTGGAAGAAATGAAAACTGAATGTGGCTTCTTATCAAGCATAAAAATAGAGATAACGTATGATGAAGGCAGTAAGGTTAGTAGAAGCTAGAATGGAGAGGAGAAGGATCTGGTGAATTAATACAATTGCACATTGAAAGAATGGAGGAGTCAGAGATTTATATCACTAAAGCAATAATGCACACATGGGGTAGCACTGATATATTCATATGGTGCTATTAAAGTATCAGACAAAGAATTAAAAATAAATACAGAAAAACTAAGGCAATGAAAGAAAAAGGTTCAATACATTATTCAAAATGTCTTATCTGTAAACTTAAATAAAAGCAAAAGCTAGACAAGTTTTTTAGGAAATTTCAAATTCCTGTTTTTTATGAGGAATGAATTAGGAACGAGAATAAGAAAAACATAACGAGGATAGCAGAGTATAACATATTTGGTTATCAAATACCAGACCATACTGAAGAAATGGGGCAAATAAATCCACAAATAATACAAATAAATGATGTTAAGAAATGCAAGGTTGAGTATATTACAGAGAAAAGTCCTTAGCCACTTTCTTAATCTTTAGGTTTAACATCTTCAGAAAGAGCCTTTTGAATGACTTTTAACAGTTTAGTGAGGACTACTTTCAGATGTGTAGCCTCATTGGAAAGAAGATGGGATGGGAAATGTTTAAACAGAACAGAAAAACGTGTTCTACTGTTATATCTATCAGTAATATGAATTGTAAGAATACTGAATTATGGGGATCCATCAAGAGTGGTATCCATGAATAAGGAAATGTAAAACTCTCACAGGAAAAAAAAAGGATGGAAGAGACCAGAATCATTTCACGTAGAAGGAGAAAAATAAAAGGAAGTCTGATGATAAAATATGTATGGAATGATGAATACCGTGTTGAAGGCAGACCAAAACCTAGTCACCATGGGTCTGATCCACCCTGTTTAATTTGGATACTCACAGTATGGATGTCTTGGAGTGCAGTGGTCGGCTTGGGCTCTGGTTATGGCCAATGGAGAAAAATGGGTGCTGTGAGGGAGTGGTTCATCTGGCCTGCTGGCTTCGGTGGCTCAAAGGGCTACCCGGGGAGGGGATGTCTGCTGAACTTTGGACAGAGGAAACCCACATGTGTTTCTATAGACAAGAAATGAGTCAGGGAATCAGAGGTGTGAAGTTAAAACTTGGCTGGACAAGATATTTTTTTACGGAACAGCTTACTGTGAAAGTAATTTTACGCAGTGTGCTCTGGCATGCAGTGGCCAGGCTGGCAACATTCATCATCGATTTGGGTATAAAGATAGACAGAATAGGTTCTTTCAATACATTCCAGAGAAAAAAACGACCAAACAATCAAACAATAAAAATATCAAACCAAAAAACCCCCAACATTCAGAGAAGACTTGAAAGGGTAAATTTCAGCTAAAAGAGGCTGATCTCCCCAGCCTGCTTCCTCATACAGAAAAGCTCCTTTGAGACCAGGTGAACTAGCCTTTGGCTCTGCAACAGCCTCCAGAGACACCCCTCCATTCCTGTTTGCTGTAGAATTTGATTAGGAATATCATTCTTCTCGGATTCAAACATACTCTAACTGGAAGGATGCACATGAATACTTTTGCAGAGAAGATAATTCCAGGTTCAGTTTGCCTTGTGTCTTCATCTGATATGTCTTAAAACTGGTTCTGGTGGTTATATGGGTTGTTTCTTTAAGGAAGAATACTTTAGGGTAAATCTTTGTGCAGCTATTTTGGTATTTGGAAGACAGGTTTTCTAAAAATACATGTTTGAAGTTTTGTTTGGTGTGCCTTGTTTCAGAATTTTACAGGCACAAAAATGAGTCAGGCAGCAGGTTCTGGGAATGAGCAACTCCCTCCCAGCACAAAGAACAAGAAAAGGTTTTCATTGCCCAGTGACACAGCATTCACATAATACTGGAAACTACACATTGCTTAACAGTGTTAGAGCAACCTCGTTGTAATATCCATGTGATTTAAAAATCTCTAGCTTTTCCTCAGTGATTTGGTCTCAGGTGGTGTACTGTGCTTCCCTGAACATTTTTTAACACTTTTCTGCTAATCTGTGAGCGCTGACTTAACATCTAAAATAGTGCTGTCTTTGCCAAACAAATATTTGTGTGATTTCCATGTTTTTTATTTTGATTGGTGTATTAATATGATGTTTTTTAATTCTGGGCTAAACTGAGGGATAAATAACACAGATGACACAAAAAGCTTCTGTTCGTTGCACTGTTTAGAAGGAATCACCAGCCATCCTGATTTTGCACTGAGCACAGGAGTAGCAGCTACCATATGTTACATCACTTTTAACGCCCATCTTCATTTTTGATTACCAAATTTTGAAATTTTCCAGATTTGTGTCTTTGCTCTGGCAAAGTCTCATTGCAGGGATGAGTAAGCGTTTTGGGTTTTGGTCTGAGGACTCTGCCCTTGTAACTTCATCTTTGTAGATATTGAATTAATTTTCCACCCGAAACCAGGATCCTCTGCCTTTATCACATTATCATCCTCCCCACAGCAACCATTTGTGATACCGCAGGCAGATTATGACTTCAAGAGAAGAATAAGCTTCAGCAAACAGAAGCAGATGAGCTCTTAAAGAGATAAAGAGCCCATTTTCTTGCTAGTAATAAACAGCAGAAGTGAAAAACACAGAAAATATCAAGGCAAAGCATTGTCTATAAACAGATTTTTCTGGAAATCACAGGTGACTTTTTCATATTGAAACATAATGCTCAATCAGTAAACCTTGACATATTTTGAGGTGAAGCCACTCGGTGAGACAGACTCACATACTTAAATCCCTATTTGGCATGTGTTTCTAAGCACTTTTAGAGCTGCTTAGCTTCTATCAAATTCTTCTGTTACATAAACATACTTTCCCAAAGAGTTTTATCCAGCTAATGGGATGGGAGTGTGGCGAGGGAGCAGTGCAGAGTATATCACAAGGCTTTGGCCAGTAGCCCTCATGTGTAAATAAACCATAATGCACTTAACATTTAGAAAATCTATTCTGATTTCAGAACTTGGAACAGATTTGCTGGGTGTTTTGGTCTCTTAAGGAATATTTGCACTTACTATGGAATAATCCCTGATGCACGCTAGCATTTTTTTCTAAAAGAAAATTTCCATGAGCAGTAAGTTCTGCAATAGTAGGCTCCCTGAGTTGTATTTTTCCCTGTTATCCCGAATAGTCCCTAGTATCATGTTGAATGATACATTTTAAGTATTTGTTAGCTATTTGACAGTGTAGAAAGGAAATGGGGCAATAAGCTTTCCCACTGCAACAGTGTGGCAGAGTCTCAGATTTCCATCTTTGAGTGTTTGGAGATCCTTCTAAATCTGCCCAGATCTGCTGGCTTCAGTGGCTTCCACTGTACTGCTTGCTTTGGTTAATATGGACAGGGTCCTGCTCCCATCCAGATATGGGGTGTCAAGGTCTGTCCTTACCTACAGTCTGAATGATTCTATTGCTTCAGTAGAGTAGGAGGGATCATAAAAAAAGATTCAAGAAATTTTGGCTGTACCTTTGCATCATATGTATTTCACAGCCCTGATGCACCACATACATGAACCTCCCAGACTGACTAAGTAGATTTGGGCTCTATTTCTGTCCCTCCTCTCCAGTGTTCATGTGTAGAAGGTTGTTACCTGGAAATTACTTCACCTTCACTTCTACCTTTTTACATCATCTGTTGCATGCAGTGTGTATCTACAGCAATTACTAGCATGTGCATGTAAATGTGCATTTGTGTCTTTTGGCCATTTAAGGGTATATTTACTTAATGGGGAACACCTTTAAATAATGAAGATAGCTGTTTGTCTGTCCGTCTGAGTGTCCAGAACAGACTGCTGCTGTCTTCCCTTGCAGTCTCATGAACTTTAGAGGAGGAAATGCAAATTTCACAGAGCTATACTTTTGATTGTTTCAATTTACTAACATAACAGCATTTTAGCATAACTCTTCTGTGCTGATTTCCTAATTAAAACAACAACAAAAAAGGCAAAACAAATCACAAAACCCAAAAGCTAATGGAAGGGGGGAGAAAAAGAACAGCAGATTAATATGGAAATGTACTGCTCCCACTAGTTTTCTGCTGGCAGGAATTCAGGATATTTAGATTCACAGCATAGATTTCTGGAACTTTATCTAAAATCTAACCTTGCAGAAGTTTGATTCTAAAATGCTGGCTTTGTTGCATAAGGACTTCAGCAGAGGTATTCTACTAGAAGAAAAAAGAAAGCAGAAAATTAGGAATTGTTGCATCTGTTCTTGGTTTTGAAAAGAAATATAGTCCTTAAACTGCAGACTGTCACTAAGGACATAGATTTGGCTCACTTATTCTGAAAGCTGATGTGACTAAGTGAATGAATATTTACAACCTGGCCAAGTTTAATATCAACCAACATTGTATTCAGTACAAATGGCCCTTGTCAGACTTGTGCATGCTCATGAGGGGACTCAGTGAAATGAGAGAATGCTCATTGTAAATGCTCTGCAGGTAGCAATAAAGGGATAGCATGTTGCCATTAAAGGAATGAAATTCTGTAAGGCCAATAGCCATTCTGGGTGATGCTCAGAGGTTTTCCCAGAAAGCCTCTAAAAAGCATTTCTGAAGGGCAGCTTTTCCTGAGTTCATTAATTTGGCCAAATATACCCGTATTTCTGAGATGATATAATTGTTGCCACCTACCAATTTTTCTTCACTTTCCTTCTCAGAAAAAAAAGTCCACGTTTTCTGCCCATGCTCCCTAAAACCATTTCTCATGAGGCTAAGAATTAACCTGGAAAATTTTAATTATAAATTTTGAATTAGAACTTTTTAGTTATAAATAACTAAAAGCGTGAGCTTATGAAAAAAAGCAACAGGAGTTAGTGCTCCTGGCTGTGTCTATAATACATATAATTGAGCAATATAAATCAAATGTGATATTAACAGCACTTGGCAACATCTCTTTATTGTTACATGCAGTATATATGGACATTATATTCATTTAAGGTGAGCATGCCTGTACCTTGAGTCGTTGTTAAGATCCTGTGTGATTTTGCTGCTGTTACACAGCTCCGTTCCGGGAGATGCCAAACACGATGATGGCTTTTTCTGTTGCAGGGCTTTAGATCAAGTCCTCGCCATGCCAGAAGACGTGTAACACCTCGCCTGGAGGAAGCACAGCCTATAGTGGAAGCTCACCATCTAAGTGAGCAGGAAACTTCTGTAAGAAAAAGGAAAATCAAGAAAAGCAGCCGAGTCCAACCAGACTTTTACCATTCTGTTCAAGTTACCCCAACTCGAAAACCTGTAAGTATTCTACCTTTAGAGATAAATAGCACTCAAAGTATATTATAGAGGCATGTAATATAATTCTAATTTTTGGGTTATTCATATTCTATTCCTTGATTTAAAAACCTTTTCAGTTCTCATATTCAGCAGCAAATCCAGATAAAAGTTTGTAAGACCATATTTAATATTGATGCATAACTCTAAAAAGTAATCCAGTTCTGAAGAGGGGTTTTTGAATTTTGATTTTTTAATTTAATATTTAGACTATAGACAATAATCAAATTAGATACTTAATTTGATAGTTTTATAGTGATATTACTTAACAGGTTTTTATAGCACATGTGCATTTTATTGAAATTCTGTACTCTGTTTATCAGAGATGCTATATACTGAACCAAATATCATTACTAGATCCAATTTTGAGGTCTCTTCTACTTTATACAGTATTTACAATCTTTCTGCTCAACAAAACTTAGATCAAATCTCACAATTCTTTGCTCCTCGGCTTGATTTACACACAATTCTTTTAATACTGATAACCTACTTTTAGTATGGAAACATGACAGTTTGTTGAAACATACAATTCCTAATGTAAATTTGCATGAAGACCTATTCTGTCCTGCAGGCATAAGGCATTTCTCTTTTTAATGAGAGCTCATTGCTTTGATACACTTTCTGACTAACTTTTCTGTGCTTACATTAAGGGACTTGAACAACTTCTATAAAGTCAGTATTATTAAAAAGGTAACTATTGAGCATACCCTAAAAAAGATTATCTTGAAGTTGCTAGAACCTAATGGAACCTTCCTGGATTGGTGTTAACTGAGCACCAAGAATTATCAGTGAGCTCTGAAGATGCTTTGAGGAAGCATTCCTTAGTGGAATTACGTTGCCTGAGAGAGCAAGAAACTTGTGCAAAGAAAGCCATAGCTGCCAACAACTGCCAGAATGTTTGCCTATTATCTGAATTTGTTTCTCTGCTTTCACTTCACTAGTCCCCATTTTCTTCTGTTCTCTCATGCTTCTATTCATGATTTATTTTACACTGCTCATGTTTCTGTGGTTTAATTTTACCTGATGGATCTGTCTTCTACTCTTCTTAAAGGACCTGCTGTCCCTTTCTTCTCAACTATCTCCCTTTCACTTCCATCCTATCTTATTTTGTCTAGCTCTGTTACTTTTACTAGGTCTCCAGCCTTCCCACCAGGCTCCTGCTGTTCATTATTTACTTCTGATCCTTTCCTTGCTTCCTTGTCCTTCCTTCACCTCTTCCACCATCAACCCTTATTTTCCATGCCACTCCTCCTGGGGTTTTTTCCTTATTCCTTTTTTGTTTGATTGTTCATACTTTTTTCCATGGTAGGCCTATGCCAAGGGTAAGCCTGCCTGTCACTGCTGAGGCTGTAACCAATTGCCACTGGTTACCAACACTGGAAAAAGAGCATCAGTGCCGCTGAATTAAAGAGCTAAAACTGTAGAAATGGTGTAAGCAGCATAACAAGAGTTGAAGAATGGATTAGTTAAGCTAAGAAAGCCCTGCTTTTTCCCAAAGTCAGTAACATGTCAGGGACTTCAGGACCAGCAAAATAAAAAAAAATGTATAAGAATAGAAGATGTGCAGTGTTACTCTATGCCTTTACTTTCATATCATTTAATGTGTCTACTGTGTCTGTTAAAATCTGCCACTGAAACAATAATAAATCCCAGATTTAGAGAAAAGTTCTCTCAGTGCTGTCACCGTTATGTCACTTCCCTGAAATTGCTTTTGCAGTGTATCTTTTATACAGTTACATAGTGCTTCTGATAGCCTTTCCTTCTACAGCCTTGATGAACTCACATTTCTACAGAAAAAAAAGAATAAATTATCTTCATTAGACTACAATCCAGAAAACATAAGTCACCAATTTAATTTCTCATGGACATTTTAAGTTATTCTGAGTGTATTATTAATGCCATGGTGACAGGGTGAGTAAGGTTTACGCCATTGCCATGACAAATCACTGCAGTGTTGTGAAGTTCCAGTCAGTCATCAGAATGTCCATCCTGCAGTTTATCACATCTTCATCCCACGTAGTCTCAATGTCTTGAAGTTGAGAGACTTTTGACCTTCGTCTTTGTACAGTTTTACATGATTCAGTGCCAGAAATGTTCTTGTTAATCTGCATAATTACTTTCCCCTTTTCTCCCCTGTTATTCCTAGCTCTGCCCATTTGAACCACTCTAAATAAATCATCTGTTGTCTTAGTGTTTACATTATGGCCATATTCTGCTGATTCATCACTTGAGAAAAGTAATGTATGATGTCTGCTAACCAGAAGACATAATTTCTCCTCATAAAACAGTTCTCCTCCTTGTTTTTTCCCTACTCATGCCTTTTTGTCCCTATTTTCTGCCAAGAATGGTATCTCCAAAGTAACTATAAAAGAACCTTATTCAAAGCATTTTCTTTGCTCCAGAAAATTTTAAGTCCTGAAATACGTTAGCCTGTGTTGTTGTCATATTAAGATATATGCATAAAGACTTTTCAGATATTTCATTTAAAGCTTTGGTGGATATTTCAATGCTAGGCTTTCTTATTCTTGCTAATTTAGACTATTTTGTATTTGGTTGGTTTTGTTGTGTCTGAATCTTGTTTTGCAGTTTCCTAGCTGCTGCTATAATTATCTGAATTTGCTTGTATTATTTCTTACTTCCTGCATAGCAATCTGAGATCTTTCCAGTATTGTTCCTGATCTTGTCAGAACTAAATTAGTTTTAATTGTTTGGATGGGAGTACTCCCGCTGAAGACAATAATTGCTCCACTTGAATATGTACATGAGGAGATTTTTGCAGAAATAGAACATTAGCTTTCTCTGAAATTTTAATTATTTTTTTACACCTTCCAGGTCATTAATGGGGACATTAAATATATTTGGTGCTAATACTGATCCTTGCCAAACAAAGTTTATAAGGCATTTTCACTTTTATTCATCTTACTCTAGTGCAACATGAACATAGTGCAGTGGCTTCCCCTTTTAGGGCACATTGTTACATCTCGTGCCCTGTAGGTCACCCTCTCATTGGTGGCTGTATTATTCGTGCTGACATTCTCTATAGGTGACAGTTTTACATCACCTTCGTATGGAGGAGGGTACAGATACCTATTACTGATGTGTACTTTGAATTTTTGGACACAGTGGAGAATTCTTGAGAACAAACAACTGTGTCTTGTAGTGTGATTGCATGCAAGTCACGGGAGTGTCACATATTGCTCCTTTCACAAACTGGGTACCTGATTCTGTATAGGTAGTTACATTTTCTGAAGGTGTGGAAGGATGTACAAAAGTCTCTTGTTGTGAGCTTGCTGCTGTCTAGCAATACTTCTCCAGGGCAGGTTTTAAACGGAGGGTTCTATTACAAGCATTTTGCAAATATTATCTATATTTTAAATAGTGGTCTGCTCTGAAGCAAAGTATAAAACGCTGAAAATTATTAACAGGTGGCCTTGAGTTTGTGTAAACAAATGTGGCTCCTGAGCTGTGGGGTCAGTTAGATGTACAGTTCTGCCAAACAATGTTTGTATGTCTATGAACATAATTGAAAAGAGATGCTGTCAAAGCAGAGTCTTTTAACATCTCTGTTGTTAAACAATTTGAGGGCTCCTAAACTGACCCACTCATGCAGCCACCAGGGATTATTTACAATCATGAGACGCGGTACAAAAATTTGCACTTTCGTTTGTCATGATTACTCTAAGACGTGTGGTAGATGAGACTACAGAGAGTGGGTCATAAATAAACCTGTTTTCTTCACTTTCAGATGTGAAAGCCCTCTTTCTACACAAAAGCCTTGTACTTTACACATCCAAAGATGGTCTATTTTGCCCCAGAACTGTAGCAACAGCATATATTGAGGTGATTATCTACTGAATAGTGTTACAAAAAAAAGGATCTCTGAAGTAACCTACAAAGAATAAACTGATGACAAGTAAGGATCTCAGAAGCACTGCTGATTGTAGGTATCTCTCAGAGTCTCCTAATTTACCTGTTTCTAGTTATTTGAAGACCGGCCTTTGCTGAAGCAGTTTAGCTCCTTAGGGGTGGGTGCAGCATTGCTACAAGTCACTTCAGTGAAACCAGAAAGAAGTCAGATGTCTGGGAGGTCACATGTGTAAAAAACCTGATGTGAGCAGCTTCATTTGGCTCCACTGAGACTAATCTCTTGGCTGAAGTGAAACTTGCACTGTAAAGACCCTGATGAAGAAAACATGAAAGCAAAGCTTGATCAGCTTTTAATGCATGTAAAGCCATAAGCTGTCCCATTAATGGTCTTTTCAGCTATCCTGGTTTTTACTTACATGTGTTTAAGCCTTAAAACTTATGGGAAAACCATAGAATTCTGTCTGAAAAACATAGAATTCTGTCTGAAAAACACTAAGGAGTTTTTTTAAACATCTAATCCCAAATAAATTATAGAAGTCTCAGTATTTGCTGACACCTTACTTGGGAATAATTTTTTTATATGGATAAAGTTGTTCTACAGGGCTCTTTAGGAGTTTTTAATATATCTCATGAAATAATATCCATTTAATTAATTTCCATTTATTCTTACTCTGATGTTATGTACTAATTTTCCAATACCATGGTGTCCTTTACGTGCTATTTGAATGACCTAAAACATATGAGATGCAAAAATTGCCCAGCACCCTGCACAAGACTTGGTTAATTCCAACTATTAGCTATTTAATCTATAGACTGCATTCATATCTTCTTTCTTTTGGAGACATCTGCTCATACTGGATTGTGTCTCCTGTGACTTGCATTTAGAAGCAAACTTGGCAAAACATTATCATACCATCTTTCACTTTCAGCATTTTTATTAACGTTATATTAATGTTCTCAAATGTACGACAAGGCTGTGAGCTGTCAGATCCTGCATGCACGTGTGCACACACACATGCACAGGTCCTCTCTCAGGACAATCTGAGCACAGCCATAATGAAGAAACACAGGGAACATGTGAATGCTTATAAAAAGGGAAATGAGAACTCCATTTTTTTCATTTTAAGACTGCTACGGTTTAACCCAGCAGGCAGCTAAACACAAACAGCACCACAAAGCTGTTTGCTCACTCGCCCCGGTAGCATGGGAGAGAGAATGAGAAAAAGGTAAAACGTGTGGGTTGAGAGAAAGTTTAATCAGACAGAAAAGGAAGGGAAAATAATAATAATTATAGAACAATGTACAAAACAAGTGATGCCCAATGCAGTTGCACAGCACCCGCTGACTGATCCCCAGCCAGTCCCTGAACAGGAGGCTGCCACCCCCAGCCAGCTCCCCCCCAGTTTTGTTGCTCAGCGTGATGCCATACAGTATGGAACATCCCCTTGGGTCAGCTGTCCCAGCTGTGTCACCTCCCAGCTTCTTGTGCTGGCAGTGCAGCATGAGAAAGAGTCATTGATATAGTGTCAGCCCTGCTCAGCAACAATTAAATCATCAGTGTGTTATCAACATTATTCTTACCCTAAATCCAAAACCTGGCACTGTACCAGCTTCTAGGAATCAAAATAACTCTAGCACAGCTGAAACCAGGACAAAGACTTAAAAGATATTGATGGGGATTTTGAGAAGCTCCTGACAGTTTATTAGGTGATGGTTTCATAAAGTCATAAAGTTTTTAACAAGATTTAAGCATCTTGTGATTTTAAACTTTTTAAAAAATACCTCAAGGAACCTATTTTAGGTGCTAGGGTCTTTGCAAATACAACTATTAATGCTAAATCCAGTCATGTTTGAAATGAAGAGAAAGCTTTCAGTGGCCATTAGGTTGACTTTGAAATTAGTTCTTTTTCCAGGCATACGCATGCCTACCAAGAGACTGTTTACATCTCTTTTTTGGACTGCTGTGTTTTATTGCTTTTCTGATAGCAAGTAATTCCTCACTGATAAATTCTTCATAAACAGTTTTGCCCAAAGAGTTCATTTTCCCGCTATTCTTCCAGCTTCTGTGACCTCCTCCCTTGCTGCTGGCTCCCAATTTCCTCTTGGCTGCTTTTCCCTCTCCACCCTGCAGCTCATCCATAGCGTTACAGTAATTGCCCGTTTCTTCCACTCCTTTTGCCCAGCTCCGAGGCAATTTAGGTTTTTGAAGAGATTTCTTAAAGGTGTATTGCCATGAGTTTCACTAGGCCAGGGAGGTGATTGCATTACTATTTTAAAACTACTCTTTCCTAAAACACAAGAGTGATATGTTAAGAATTAGATCTGGGATTTAAAATTATTGTTGTCTTTCTAGTGATTGTTTTGTGTAGGTGAATTACTACAGCTATCAAGCATAGTACAAAAGAAACAAGTTAATTGCAATAGTGCTAATAATTGATGACACATGCATGGAAAAAAGACATAGAAATAAGCATAGAAATAAGTAGCAATATGAATCTGTATTTAGAGCACCTTAACTGACTTCAGTTAAGTTAACTGCTAGCTCTTATTTGGAGTGTTAAGGTCATTTGAATTGATTGTCCCCTGTGGTGGCAGATCATGCTTGTTTTGAGTGTATTTACTTAGATTTAAAGTTATGTGGTTGAAAATTGCATCAAATCTGTGTTGTTTTTCTGTACACCGTTGCAGATCATCCTGTACCTGTGGGCAAAGCCCTCTAATATAGCAGGATTTGTCTTGATAGGTGAGCTGATTCCATACCATTTTTATTTTGTCTGAGCCAATTTTCATTCCCAGGGAAAAGGTTTATTTAGTGAAAATGGGATGAGAGCTTAAACCAGTCTAACTCTCTTCAATCTAAATTGTTCAAAGAGGGTCAAAGTGCACCCTTGGTCCTTGAAGCTGAAGCTAACTTGCTACTAAATTAGAAGTGAATGAGAGAAAATATTCTTCTACTGTTGTTTCAAAGAAATAGAGTTTTAAAACTCTGGCTTGAAAAATGTCTAATAATTTTTTTTTGCCACTGTCATTTTGCCATGATTTCTATTAACTGGGATTTTGTGTTCATTGATAAAATTTTACTACATGCATGCAGGATAGCCTCACTGAGAAATTAAATTTTTAGCTGTTCAGAATTTTTCTTTTTTAAATCCCAGTGTCCTTCTGTGAGAGCTAGTAATAGAAACCTAAGCTGCTAAAATGTGCTAGCAGTCTTAACTGTAAGAAAAAATGTTTTATGTATGTGATTATAAATGGTAAATTCTGTACAGTAGCTGAAAGCAGGTTAAAAAAAAATTAATCAGCTCTGATCTTGTTGATAGTGTTGTTTGCTCAACTTAAAATGACCAGTAATTGTCTCACAGATGCATAGTAATTATAGTCTAAATGCAGATGTTTCCTTTTCCTTCACTGCCACAGGAGTCACTCTTCAGAGTTGTATTGTGTAACATCCTACTGTGGCACATAAAAGTACATCTTTATATAGCAGGGACTCCCTTATCCATTTGTATTTATATAAAACACTACACATGGGTATGATGTTAAAAGAATAGTTTGGCAGAGGCAAGTATTCAGATATTATGAAGCGCTGGAATTAAGGTTACACGTGCAGTTTTAATTCAGTGGATTATGCATCTGCGTTGTCACACAGGCTTTAATTGTATGATGGTGTACTGTTTTTTCACAGGATGTACTCTGCATTCATCATAGGGTGGAAGTGCTCTTAGGATGACTCTTATGTGTAGGAGTTCTGCTGCAGAAGTTGTAAAGTGTATAAATGAATAAAACAGGAGATTGCAGGAAGACAGAGGATCTCTTACTTCTTTTAAAGGAGTGAGTGCTGCCTTGGAGATTGAAGGGTGGGCACAAGGTCACTGTAAATGAGCAGAACAACTGGTTTAAAACATTTTTTTATCTTCCATTTTCTAAGTGCCTGAATCAAAGCATGTAGTTGGGTTTATAGAAGTTCTCAAGCTGGCATTCACCACTGAACTCTGTGTGTGCTGTAGTCTGAGTATTATTGATACGTAATTTTAATGTCTCTTAAAAGTCAGATCCCTGGCATCTCAATTTGACCTAGGTAAAAAAATTGACCTCCTGGTTTAGGTTGCATCCTGTGTAATGGGAGTGAAGCAGTGAGATACTACTCTAGTGATGAACACCACAGTACAGTCTATTAAATAATGGTTCCTCCTTCACACCAGTATTTGAATAGCATGAAGTAAGTTAAGCTCTAGGGCTGCCCGTTGAACTGAGGATAACAAACAAAATACTGAATAACTCTTTATAGAGTGAATATCACCCATCATTTGCACTAAATAAGAGCAAGACTTTTATTAAGACTCTAACTGAGAATGTAATAGTATGCGATCACATCATTGTGACTGCATCATGATACACAAATAAACAGGCTGAACCAAGGCTGCATGGTGAACCTTAAGTCTGGGATTTGGTTACATTTTAGTACTTAACTTTTCAGCCTTAAGAAAAGTATTTTAACAGGAACTTTGTGTTTAATTTCCTACTGTTGTTAAAAAATTTGGAAAAGCTCTGCTGTGCAGCTCATTGGCAGATTTTGACGCTTCAACTACGGTATGGAAAATTCTGCTGGATTTCAGGGAGAGACTGATGGCATTTGTATTGCTCATACGAATCAGTAACACAGGGGAAGAGGAATTTTTTTTTCTAGAGGAGCTCTCAGATATTTGCTTATGGCCGGAGTTGGGTGAAATTTCCCTTTCCTTCCAGGCTCCTTAGGGGAATGTGCTTTCCTGTGCTCATTCTTCCCAAGTGTGGCTCTTTCTGCCATGTCTCCCAGCCTGCTCCTGACCTGCCTCTGCCCACTGCTAACTCTTTCCTTGCTGTCAAGTCCTCACTCCTCTGCTGACTGTGGCCCTTCTGCTCTTGCTCTGTCAGTTCTTGTTTCACCCCTTCATGTCACAGCCCCTCCCAGGTCTACCTGGTCAGTCCTCTCATTGCTCTGAGGCACTTGTTCAAGCAGTCTCTTTGATTTCTGTGCCTCCCTGATGCCTCTGGTTGCATACTTCATTCCTTGGCTCTTGTCTGTCTTCTCTGAAACCTTCTCACACACAGTTCATACCCTCCTTGTTCATCAAAATACCTTGTTCAAAGCCTCTTGCTGAGGCAGTACCAGTTTCATGCCAGCATGTCAGATCCTTTGCTCTCCCCCCATCTGCTTCCTCCAGCGCTGATGGTTACTAATCCCAGCAGTTACCTTGCAGGTCCATTTCTCCTGTACTCTTTATCCACAGAGTTTGCGGCTCCCTTGAATGCTTTGCAGCTGCGGCTCCCAGACTCTGACAGTCTCTGTGTTTGTCCCTCAGGCTGTCAGTCCCAGTGTATTTCTCCAGCCCTTTCCTCCAGCATGCTGGTTCCGGTGTTTGTCCTCTCTACAGTCACATCACACGGCTTCTTCCTCTTGCTGGCTGAGCACGGCTGAGCGAGTCACGGAGAGCAGAAAAGAAACAGCCTCCTGCCCCTCAGGCCTGGTGCCTGCCTCCCCCTGCTCTCCATGCCTCTTGTCCGCACTCCCATCAACCTGAAACCATGGCAAGCAACGATTAAATGCTTAAAAGATTTGTTTTTCCTCTGGATCTCCAAGCTGGAAGGATCCTGGCCAGCTCCTTGGTGGGGATGGTAGGTGTCCCGCGGGTGGAGGTAAGAGCTGTGAGGGTGAAATTTGCTTGGTCATTCTGTGATGGTGGGGTATTGGTCTGGCAGATCTAAAACCCCTGAGAGAGTCTTTGTTTAGGGGTGCCAGTCTGAAGGGATTTTAGATGATACACTGAAAACATTTTAGTTGAGAAATTTGAACGTGGCCTTGTTAAAAAAAAATAAATCTGGTAAAATAACATTGGTAGTTACCTGAACACTAGGAATAGTTAAATCAAACTATTTTGCAAAGAAGAACTGCTAGTGAGGAGAGATTAAAAGAAGCTAACTTGCTCAGCAAAACCAAAAAAAAGATGAGAGGAGATAGAATGCAGGCTATGAATACATTGGGGAAGCAAAAAAGGTTATTTAAGGAAATGAATGTTGTTGTTCCAAAAACCCCTGAAAGACCAGGAATAAGGTTGAGGGGCCAACTAGAAGATCACTTGTAACCAAGACAGCAGGAGGTTCTGCAGCAGTTTTCCTGTCAGAACAGTGAGGTCAAACCCAAACTTAAAAAGCTTTACTTTATGCTCCCTGATGCCAGGGATAGCAGATGATATTTATACCTCAAAGACTTACCACTCTGACAAATGTAGACAGATTTTTAACAAAGATGGCAAAAGACTTATGTCTAGCTCAAAGCATATTCATATTTGAATTATCCATCCCAAAGCCTCCAGCCTTCTCAAAAAAGATCACTGGGATACTTTTTACTGTTTACGAATTACTACTGGATGTTTTCATAATCTTGCTCTCGGGCTTCTCAGTCAGCCTTTGACTGAAAATTTTCAAGAAAAGTAAACCTTGGGAAGGGAATACTTTCAAGCAAACTTAAGATAAGGAAACTCAAAATGGACTTTATAAGAGAAAATATCATAATTTAATTATTAATAGTAGTGTGTGTAATTATAAGAATATGTATTTTCATATAGTTAAATGTTGATTGCTGGATTGATTCTTCAAATTTAGTTCTAAAACATGTAATTGAAACAGTTTGAAAACTGGTTTATTTCTATAAGGAGGGAAACTTATAAGTCAAGAGTGTTAACTGTTATTACTAAAAGCAGAATATCAGCACTACTGTTTTAGATTTTCTTAATGCCATTAAAAAAATTCTTGTGTACTCTTTTTATTTTTTCTTGAAAACAATCTATGCCCATCAGAGGTTCAAAAGCTACTTAGAACTTTAATTTGCTCTTTGCTTTCCAGAGTGTTTCCATACCCTGATATACCTTTTATAGCAAGAGGAATTTAGTTTGCTATTAAAACATAAATATATAATATAATGCAGTCTACAATGAAAGTTTAGGAGGCTGAGAAGAGGATTTGAAGCTAGATGATTTCTTACTCCAGACTCCTCCTCTGTTACTTGATTGGCCTTGTAGGTGTAGTAGGCAGATAAAACTGTGTGCCTTCCTCAAATCTTAGTTATTTTGTCATGTTATGCTCTTTTGTGTCTGGCAGACCAGGGGGATCTGGGTCTGCCATATCTGAATGAATACAAAACAGCTGCAATTAATAATTAACACAAAATCTATTTTTATGTAATGGGAAATTTTGCAACAGTTATATTCAACAGTCATCTAAGATATATACATTTCTTATACAGAAATAATTCACCATTTTGAGAACATAAAATCCTGACATTTTAGGTATTAATATAGGAAGCATTAATTTTGAAACAAGATAACAATAATTATAACAGAAGAGCACTTATATTTTCCTGATGGTTTTAGCATAAAACTTAACTAAAATACCTATTCCCCATGCTGTAACTTCTCAGATACTCAGAGCTCAAAATATTATTTCCACATCTGCAAAACCTTCAGTACCTTTCTGTTGGCTTCTGTAATGTAGGTAAGCTATTCCAAGATTAAATCCTGCAATTCATATTGAAAAACGGAATAGATGAGGAATAAAGGAATGGATTTAATACATAACATATCATGGCTGTCATGGTGACGATATTGTTAATTTTAAAGTGACATTCAGAAAGAATCCACATTTTTGTTAGCAGTTTTACTAAGAAGCTTTTCAAAAGGACACAAAAGGCTTTGGCACAGTTATTAAACTGAGTATTATTTGGCTCCACTTGCATGCAGGTCTTGGTTACACCGCAGGAAGTATGCCTTGCTTTTCAAGATACTCATATGAAAAAGAAAAATAACAAGCAGGTTTTTCTTGCACAGCAACATACTTGTTTTTATCTCATGATGGCTATCTTCTTTGGTGGATGTTGCTGAGATCTGTGAAGATTACTTTGATAGTATCTGATCCCTCAGTTCAATCTCACAGGTAACAGGGAGTTATAAATGTGGAGCATCTACCAACTTTCTACTCCTGAAAGCAGAAACTCTACTTATTGAAGTTTAATGTTCACTAATTTTTTTTATTTAGCTACTAGAAGATAGTATCACTTCAGACCAGTAAGTGCTTGTAATTTGGTGTATTTCTGCAGAACTCATACATGAGCTGCACAGTGGTTCCTGTTGCTCCCATTGCACATGTCCCATTCAGGGACTACTTCAATATTTTACCCAATTACTACTTAAAATAGAATGTAGAAGAAGTCGTCAGAGCAGAGATCAGAGCCCAGCACTTCCATCTCCCCAGAGAGCACTGCGTGCTCCGATGCGGAGCGGCTACGCTCCCTCTTCCTCTTTTCCCATTCTACATCAAGAAATCCTAAACTTTATTTTTTTAAAGACATTTTTCCTCAACCAGGAGGTTGTTGAGGAATAGTCTCCAGACTGGCTGCTGGGAGATGAGGGTCTGAGCCTAGGTCTCAAGCTTCTTTTGATAATAAGGAAAAGACGAACAGCCACTTCATTTCCCTTTTGAGTTCAAAAGAAACTAGTGCTCTCTGCTGTTATGAAAGATGACTGAGGACCAACTTCAGAAGAAGGTTTGGGTATGTCCCTGAAGAATGAGATGCTTCATCATCTTGAGTGACCAGTTTTTCTGACTATTTGGTTCAACCAAAAGCTCAGTTTTGCATCACATCACTTCTAGATACGTAAGCAGGTGGCTATCCAATAAACATAGAGTGATGTTACAAAACTGTATTGCAACACCCAAATGCATAAGTGGATCTAGTCCTTTATTCATTTTGAATTTCATGTCCTCAAATAACCTATTTCTTCCAGGAAAATTGCATCCATAATGTTATTTTCGAAGTGGGGGCATGATAGAGATTGACCTACTAGCATCCAGAAAATGCCCCACCTTCTTTTGAAAGCCTAAGAAACCATCAGAATTTTCATGTGTAAATACAAAGACTCAAAAATGCATGTGATAGAATAAACACTGAATGCTTATTTCCATCTTCTCCTACCTTTAGCAAGAAAGAATGTAAGTTCTCTCTACAAAGCAAGTAGATACTGTCTTGGTGTTTGAAAAGCCTACCTGTTTGCAAAGACAGTTTAACATAGAGCCAGACCCTGGGTGATCAGGAGTTTCAGATTTTTCAGATGTCTATTTGCCTTCCAGCTTTCTGCTTATTGTTTTATAACGTTAAATACAAACCCAGATATTCTGTAGTAATTTTTGTATTTCCTGATAACATAGGCACTTGGAAGTATGGATGTCCTCTTGAGTGGCACAGAACCAGAGAAAAATATTAATTATCAATATCTGCATCTCCACTAGTGATTTTTTTTAAGTTCATCATCATTGGTTTTACATTATCCTTGTTTGTACTTTCATTTGTGTGTCTGTTTTGAATTTTGATCATTTCTGACAACATGCAGTCTCAAGGGACTCACATAGCCTGATTACATACATTGGATGTTTTGTGTTCTGCATTGCATTATCATCTAATCAGGTTAAAGTGGTAAAGATTTACTAATGGGAACATTCAGTTGCCCTAGATTTTGTCTTAAATTTGTTAAGTTATTTTACTTTAAAAGTTGATCCACTTTAATATCATTCAGTCTGGGATGTTAAAGGACAAAAATAGCCTGTTACTTTCAATTGATACTCTAAATTATTTTAAATTAGAAGGAATTTTGCTGAAACACACTGACTAAAATCATTATTCCAGTGCTTCATTTCTGTTGATATTTATGCATTTCCCTCAATGAATATAATAAAATAAAAAATTATATTCCGGGAATTCTGACATAGTTTAGTATAGGTGAAATATAAATAACTCATAACTAAACTGAAAATTAAATGTCAGTCCGTGTTGACCTGTGCTTCCTACAGCTTCCAAAAACCAGCATGAAAGGACTCACTGCAGTGGACAATCTTCTTAAAGATAAAATTGTGAAAGTACAAGCTATTTGATTTACAATTCAGGTGGCTAGCACAATCTCTGATGTGTCATAGGGTTGGGGAATTTTTGCAATATGAGGATAATTTGGTATCAGCCTTGCAGCAGCTTTTCCCAGCTGGTTTGCCTGACCGAATTTAAAACCTGACCTCGGCTAATGCTTCCTCCCCCAGGAATGACAGTGTACAGCCCGCCTTGACCCTTTCAGCTCCTATGTACAGGTGGCTTACCTGATCTTACCTGATGGTGTGCATTACTCTAGAGCATTTGCCAGCTACACCATCTCCCACTCAGTTACCACCCGATCTTCTGCAGTGCCTCACCTATGACAAACAGCACTGCTTTCCCTCCTCAAGGGAAATCATGCCTTGGAACTTGGCCGAATCCCTCTTACAAGAAGTATACTAAATGCTTCTTTGAAATCATCCCCGTTACTGGAAACCAGCTCGCTTTTATAGCTCAGTTGCCAGCCTGACTCTCAGGCGGCTGCTGCAATCACCTGATTTCGTAGAATCCCGTCGGCAGCGGCAAAGGGAGCTCGGCTGTCGCTGTGCCGCTGCCGCGGAGCGCTGCGCTCCCGGGGACCGGTGTGCGCGGTGCACGCCCGTGCGGCACCGGCAGCGAACCGTGCCGCGGCAGTCCCGGGCTCTGGGGGCTGCCAGCACCGCTCGGCCGAGCTCCCGTGGCTCCGGGGGGCTTCGGCGCCCGGGCTGCCCCGCGCACAACTGCGCTGCGGATGGAGCCGCTCCTGTGGGGCAGCCACAGAGGCTGCGGAGAGGCCTTCGGGATGCTGAGCTGCAGCAACGTGTAATCGGAGGCAGAGAATAAGCAGCTACAGCAACTGGGCTGTTACCTTACAGGCCGTCAAGCTAAGAGCAGTCAAGCTCTGACCCTTGCTGAGTCCCTAAGAGTAGGGTAAGTAAGGATGATCAATATTTTAGCAGATATAAAAGACACTTCACTCACGTAGCCCCCAAAAAAGCGTTGTGTGTTATTACTGTTATGTTTTTCACTTGCACACAGCAATGCGCTTTATAGAGAAATAACAGAAGGGCCTTACATATTTTAACAGAATATAACAGCATTTTTTTCTCACTTGTTGTCCTAATTGGCCAGGAACCTTTTTCAGAATAGTACAGATGTTCTGCATTATTTCCTATTTTTAAAACTGCTTAATATGTTGCTCTGATAATGGAATGCTTATTTGGGACTTACAGCTCTATCATGGAAAATTTGTATGCTAGAAACATAGAGTCCAGTGGGATGAGTGGTACACATGTTTTGAACAATGCCTGTGCAAAAAGGGAACAATTACAGAATTCTTATCAAAGCTGTTAATTTACTCAAGCAAAGTTGTTCAGTTCATTATGAACATCTTTGGAATAGCAAAGTCAAAAATACTTATGTGCTCAATACCTTTGTACACATTACTCAGAAGTATCTCCACGCTGAATAAGAAAGTAGACTGTAATTAAGTTAGGAATTGACATTTCTTAATGTTTTCTAGATTTTGCTGTTATGAAAAATGCCTTTCTGAGCTTCCTACATTGTTCTGAAAATGAAACAGCATGGTTCTTGAAGGATTAAAAGCTAAAGTGGGTTTTGATTATTCATTTGGTTACTGCATGTATTAATGGAGGTAGGATAACTTAAAAGCAGATAGCTAGTTGTAATACACATAGATGTCAAAGACTGCTCTACCTCTGCCTGTTCAGTTTGATTTATCATAAAATATGTGAGTGGGGTCTTCTCACATAGCTTATCTTCCAGTATTGTAGCAGACCTGATTAAAAGGCAGACTCCTTTTCCCTAAACTTGACATCTCTATAGACTGATGGTACATAATGAACAACCACTCAACAGTGCTTTTGGCTTCTACAGGTAGGAGGAGATGTTATCAAAAATAATAATGGGCTATGAAGGCCTCTTTTGAGAAAAGGAAATCCTACTGGATAAAATTTATAGCTTACTTTCAAGTATAAATCTGAGGGTTGAGAGATTTTTCCCCAAAACTTCAATAGTAATTGCTATTGTACTTTGTTCTTGCATATTTCAAGCTGCTACATAAATACTAACAAACTATTACTATAGTACCTCACAACACTATGTTTGGGCTCTTTCCAACTTTCATATTATGAGCTATAAATGCAAAAGGTGAAGAAGTGAAAGTCAGGATCTGTCTCTGTGGGTCTGTGTGATCCAAAGGTACTGAGGGTTGCTGATCAGCCAAAAGAAGGTACAGGCCTGAAGCAGGATGTTCAGAGCTGGGATTAAAGGCAACACTTCCTCTTCTATGGCAAAATCTGGAGCTAAGGACAGGCTCAAAGGAACCTAATCCCTGACTAAGCAATGAGGGGCCCTGGTACAGCAAAGTGCCCTGCAGCAAGCTGAGCACTTCCAGCTCCTATCAGGAGGACGCCTCTATGTGACCATCCTGCTTTATGAGATCCAGCTTCAGCTTATTGTATAAACTGACAGCAAAATATTCTCTGCACTAAAAGTAATTATGAAGGCAATCAGAGCTGGTATCAGACATCTCATGTTTCTGTTTTTCTGCACTTACTTTTTGCTCTCTCCACATCATAATACAGTGAACAAGAATTCGGTTAATTGCTTTTATGTATTCAATCCCTCCCTTCTCAACTCTCACATTTTGAACATCACCATGGAGTACTGTAGAATGAGAAAAGAGAATTGGGATAGAAGTGAAGGGGGTCAGAAGGAAAAACCACTAATAAGTGATCTCTTATTATAGCAGATTATTTAACTGTATATTATTGTTACTTCTATGCAGAGAAAAGAGTGCATTATGTTATTTCTCTGGACTATGCAGATTCTGAGTTTTACTGGGTAAAATACCCCCCATGACAACTGACAGTAAAGAAATTCAGACAGCAATAATAAATTTTATCAGATCTCAATCACTGTACAAATTCCTTTTGTAAGTAAAGGTACCCTTTCAGCCTCTTAATAGAAAAAAATAAAATTAAGTAAAGGGCTACAATACAAGCCTAAAATCTATCTGGTTTAGTATCAAATCTGGAATCTAGAATGGCTGAATGGGGCGGTTGCTGTGTAACAAAATATGCTGGCTTTAAACTGAAAGAGGGTAGATTTTGATTAGATATAAGAAAGTAATCCTTCACTATGAAGTTGGTGAGGCACTGGAACAGGTTGCCCAGAGAAACTGTGGAAGTGCTCAAGGCCAGGTTGGATGGGGCTTTGTGCAACCTGGTCTAGTGAAAGGTGTCCCCTGCCCCCAGCAAGGGGGTTGGAACTAGACGGTCTTTAAAGGTCCCTTCCAACTCAAACAATTCTGTGATTCTATGATTCTACTACACCTGTAAAAGTTGACAACAGCACACACCTAAAAATTAACATAATTGGATGAGCATCAGGTTGCACTTTTGAAAGGCTGTAACAGTAGCTCCCACATGAAATGACAAATCAAACCCATCATTTTCTTGTCTGGTGCCTTGGAGAAACCACAAATCCCTACAGAAATCAGAAAATACAGAGTAAAAGGAATAGCACCTTGCTGTCCATTGTGTCCTGATAACCTGTGTTTAACGAGGTACCTTAAATTTCAACATGGTGCCAAACTGTTACTGTTCACACGTCTCCGTTTCCCACTTTACCATAAACAGAGAAGTCAGAAATGGCAGCAGTCCTCTCCCTGCACTGCATCAGTGTTTATTTACGTTTCTGGAAGAGCTCTGTTTTGAGTAGCTGGGAAGCCTGAAAGTGGATACAGTCTATACGCCGAGATCAGTCGTTTGTTTGCCGAAGCCGCCTGGCAAAGTGTGACCGAAGGCTGCCCATCGTGCCCTGCTGCCCAAAGGGGCTGCTCTGAGAAATCGTGTTCCTTCCTTCCCTGCTCCCCTCCATCCCCGTTAGCCAGCCGCGCCGGGCTGTCCCCGGCAACGCGGGGCAGGAGGGGGCCCGGGCGGTAATAAAGAGCCCGGCCTTGGCTCCCGGCGGGCCTGGGTCTGTCCCAGGGGCGGATTTACCAGTAGCTCTGTGATGGCAAATTTTCCCCTTGTCCTGGCGGGGGAGCCAAACGCCATCGATCTGTAGCCGGGAAGGTTGCTGTTTTTTTTTTTTTTCTCGGCTGTTGTTGCTGCTGGGTTTATTGTTGGGAAGTGGGAGGCTCATTTGCGAGCTGGTTGCCCAGCCGCAGGCCACGGCTCTACCCCGACATCCCTCCAAATGCACTCCCGCTAAAGACCGGCTATTTTTTTGAGGATCACCCCCGGCACTCCGCACACGCACCCCTTTCCCCTCTAAATTCACAGCAATGGTGAGCGGCGGCCCTCTCCCCTATCCTCCTTTTCCCGTGAGATGCTTTTCCACGCCACGCGGGGCGGGTATTCGCCGGCGCCACCTGAGGCCCCTCGTCCCGAGCTGCTCCCCACGCACCCTGTCTGTCTGTCTGTCTCCCTGTGCAGAGCTCCGGCAACGCGTCCTACCGATGCTCCATGTCGTCCTCCGCCGATTTCTCCGACGAGGAGGACTTCAGCCAGAGGTCGGGGACGGTGTCGCCGGCGCCGGGGGACACGCTGCCCTGGAACCTGCCCAAACATGAGCGGTCCAAGCGGAAGATCCAGGGCGGCTCGGTGCTGGACCCCGCCGAGCGGGCCGTGCTGCGCATCGCCGGTAAGGCGCGGTCGCGGGCAGCCGGGCAGGGGGCGGCCGGGGGCCACAGGGACCCCCGTCCCTTCTGTTTCAGAGCGCGGCCCCGCCGGGCGGTGACTAAGCTCTTTGGCCGCCTTTTCCGGCTGGGTGAACTGATGCGTGTGGAAGGCGAGCCGAAACACGCGCAGGTGCGCCCATTAAACTTTTATGCGAAAACGCATCAGCGGTCGGGGGCTGCAGCCGTGGCGGGGGGCGGTTCAGCGGGGCCGGCGTTTTTTTCGGCCCACAAGGCCGAGGCAGCCCCCGGCGGCTGCCCGGGGTGGAAGCAGCGCGGGACCGCCCGCAGCGCGGGGAGAGGCCGCGGCGGCCGATGATGCTCCGAGGGGCGGGGGACCAGGCGCCGGTCTTTGTCCGCTCGGGGCCGGGGCTGCGCTCGGGGTGGACGGGGACCGGAACGGAGCTGCCCCGGTGTGCCGGAGGCGCCGACGGGCTCTGGTCCGCGGCCCGGCGACAACTGATGTCGAAAATAGGGCGGAGGTCCGCATCTCCCTGGCGAAAGCTGGAAACCGCCTGTAAACGAATCCCAGAAAGATGCGGCGGTCCTCAGTGCTCCCCGGGGACACCGCTGTTGTTCTCCCCAACCACCCCGATTATATATGCTCCTCCGTGGGTCCTCTCCCGGGACACCCATTTCCCAGAGTAACCCATCCTAGCGGCGCAATTAGCGGGGGCAGCGCTGCGGAGCCGGGCTCGCACCAGCCGCAGGATGCAGCCGCGAGTGGGGGAGTTGCGGAGCCGGCGCCGGATCTCGCCGCCGCCGCCGGCCGCGGGCAGGGTGCGCAGGACGGGGGACCGGCGGGCCGGGGCAGGGCAGCAGNTGGGGGTCCCTCCCTGCTCGGTCGGTCCCTGCCCCTGAGTGCAGTGTCCCCACCGGCCCCGTCAGCGCTGCGGGCGTCGCGTCCCCGCCCCGGCAGCCGCCACCCTCTTCGTCGAGAAGGGGAGGCGGCGGTGGAGCTCGTCGGCCCCGCAGGCGGTGCCTTGGCGATGGGGCTGGAGCCGGGGTCTGCGGCGGGGAGGCGGCGACCGCCTCCGGGCTGGGGCCGCC